>JAIUCT010000043.1:151601-166148 GCA_021307375.1 Tetraneura akinire
TTATTATTATTATTATTATTATTATTATTATTATTATTATTATTATTATTATTATTATTATTATTATTATTATTATTTGCTGTCGTGTACGTGAACGGTCGGCCCGGGTCGTAATTTTTTGTTTTTTGGGGTCGTTAAAACTTTACAAGTTATTTTTTATGTTTACGAAAAATTCTACAATTATACGTCATATTCGTGTTTGTACGGTTTAAACGAAAAAAATTTAAATGATAAATGATAATAAAATGCCTTTAAACGTGGTTTACGGCATGATATCACTATATTATTATTATATAGCATATTATACATTTATGGAACTCGGTCTATATTTATTACCATTATTTATTTGAAACTGTACATGCGCATTAGTATAATATTATCACAATATATCGTATAGATTAGCGTGCGTGTTCGCAATAAGTTGTTAAATTTGTCCTGATAACTGTCGAGTATATTATTAATAATATGCCCGAGACCACGTTTAAACATATTATTATACTTTATATTAAAACGTGTATTTTTTTTATTTTATTTTTTATAATTATCGTGAAACGGGCGTTTAAAACGTTTTATTTGATTTAATTTGATTATATTATGATTTTTAATAATACGTTTTTAATGTATTTTTTATTAAAATTAAAAACTTTGATTTTTCAACTGTACAATTATATAATATCCTGCTATCCCTTAGTCTTTTATATGGTCAGCGTATAAAAGTTACCGTTTCGAAAACGCAATAATTTTTTATTTGTTCTAAATGAAGTATAAAATACACTCGTAAAATTTTCGAGTTTTAAATTAACTTTGTACTTAAATAACATAATATGTACAGGTATGTAAAATAAAGGTACTCGTACGCAATAAAAAATTAAAAAAAAAAAATTCGCGACGAAATGCACAATATAAAGAGTCCTTAAGACATAATATTTATAATGTTACGACAATTAAAAATGTGCAACAATTAAAAATGTTTTACCGACTAGGAACATAATACGTATTTATAATAACGACATTCTTAACGAATAATTGAAAATATTACGTTAAATTTTTTAATAAATTGTTTCTTTTGTCGTTATAATATAAAATTTTGTATTAAAAACAAACGTATAGAAAACAATAAGGTTTAATTTCGTTTCGTTATTATTAACTAGTTGCGTTTTAATTTTATACGTATTTTATTCGTATTCGTTAGATAAAATATCTATTATAACAATATAATAACATAAATTATAATAATAAAATGTAATTATTACAAGATTTTGTTTTATAAAATATAGAAAATACAGTTATAGTCTTATTATTTTAACCTATATATCAGTTCATAATATAATTAGATTATAAATATAATTATTGTCAATTAATTTATAATTGTCTTACTGAAATAAATACAATATAAATAAATTAATAATAATTAATGGTATTATGTTGCAAATTGCAGTTGAATATCGTTCATCTGTAATTCTAATAATTCTATATAATATAAATAACACAAAGTATTAAAAATAAACAATATTATGATTATTTTTCGTAGTCGCACAAAATTTAACCTATACGTTAATACAATAATAATTGTACATTGTATTAGATTATTATTTATGTTTTTATTGTTTATTAAAACCTATAAAATCAATAAATGATCGAACCAATAATTATTTTTATGTTATTATGACGTTCATAAAATAGTTAAATCATCCGTCAAGTCATTTATTTGGACATAACGTATCACAAGGTTATAAATTTTGTAATCGTCTTTAGGAGAGAGTACAATGTAGAATAATATTTTAACTGTCCCCTTTATCCAACGTGTTCTCGTCTATTGTTATTAATTTTACTCCTGAAATAGGTGTTATTTGATAACACAACGTACACACCTGAACGTTATTCAGTAGGACCATATTATTGGTAATAGAAAAACAAATATTGGTAACAAAAATTCGGTTGCAATTTTTAACACGACTAGTATTTTTTTATACGAATAAACTTAGCCCGTTCTAATTATATAATAATTATGGAAATATGTTCACGTGTTATAATAATTATTTATAAATTATCTTGTTATTTATTATATCATATTGTTATTATATTCATGGAGTAATTTTTTACAATAGTGATGATTTATCGGCGTTTTCAAATTTAAAAAACACAATATTATTAATATTTACTCTTTTCAAGAACCTAAATGACAAAGTAAGATATTCCACTATTTGACCTCTTAAAAATATAATAATTTATTAAAGTACCTAGTAAAATATATTAGATAATATACGATATATAAATCTATGATTTCACAAAATATTTCATCTTTGACTTCTGTAATGTATCGACATTAATGTCCATGTCTAAATTGAAATATCAAATAAATCAACTTCGACGTTTGAGTTTTGCCCAATACTTTTTCCTTTACGATTTCACAAGCATAATTTATCTAATAAAAAACTAATAATTGTATAATGCATAATATAACCATATAATATGTAGGTAAATATATAATTGACATTATGAATTACACGTTAAAACAACAGAAAAGTATTTGATATATTGAACAAATTATTAAAAATATGACACTATATAATAACTATATATGTATATATATTATATTTTAATAAACTAGACCACTTTAATTTATTAGCCCATTAATTTTTTGTATACATTTGTATTTGTATTTGTATTTTTTTTTTTTCATAAAATTCGGTTATTATTACTTGACATATAAAATATATAATATACCAAGTTTACGGGTATTAGATGGTCGGTGGTGACGGTGAAGAATTTCGCGTGTACTCGGCCGTATCGGTGCTGGTCGGTACCAGTCCCAAAATTAATAAGTGTGGCGAGTGGAAGGGTGCCGACCTTAGATAGGGAGAGAAAGAGGAAAGAGCGAGAGAGAATAATAATCAAAAAAAGGTCGGTGGCGAGCACCACGACCGTGGTATAATAATAATACAATATATAGTAGAGGGTCATTCCGTCCATTCCGGTGGCGCGGCGATTGTTAGATCGATATTATTATATAGGTAGTATAAAATGTATAAAAGTTCCGTGCAATTGTGACATGACTTTGCACAATAATTCACTGTATTCGTTCTTGTAAATTACTTTATTTTTATTTACCGAATTGGAAGCAAAAATATTATGAAATTTTGATATATTTTAAACTTATTACTATTATTATAATTTTAATTATTATTATCATAAATTTGATATATTTAAATAAAAAAGGCCAGTTGGAAACAACTATATAAAAATAATAATGGTGAAAGAACTAAAGAAGGATAACGTTGTGTTATATTATTTAGTTTGAAATTTAAATTTTTAACCTAATGATAAATTATCGCATTCAAAAAACGATTTTGAACGAACAGTTTATAACTTTTTTTAAAAAAAATTCATGTACTGCATGAGTGTCTCAGATCTATATCCTATTTAAATATTTTCAAAGTTTTTTTTTAATTATTAATTAGTCGCAACTCCCAACGGACTATAAAATTATATTTATTAATTTTAAACTTACGTCTCAAAAAAATAAAATAAATATTTGAGTTGATGTGTAAGAGTTGTAGTTGGCCTGCAATTTAAAGATAGTATACTTTTATTGAAAACTTTGATAGGTTGACTTTCTGGTATCACTAAAATAGTAGTTTAAGAGAATTTTTTTTGAACAGATAATTATGATGTATTATAGACACGCTGCTACTTATCGTAAATCAATTTTAATCATTTTAAATTTATTTTACAGTAGTTATAAAATAAAAATTTATTTCTTAGAGATTTACTGATATGGATAATATGAATATTTAAAACAACCAAAACTTGAACAAAGACTAAAGCAAAACAAAACTTCTTTTCTAGAACTATTATAAACACGAAATATAATATAATAAATTAAAGAAAAATCGTAAGTTTGTTTAAAAAATGTGTATAAGTATAATAAATAAAATAAAAAAAAACTGATAAAAACTTTGATACAAATCGGTACCTATCATAATCAGAGGCGTATTTACGGAGGGTCTCCAGGAATTTGTTCAAAATACGCCACTGATCATAATATTATAATTTTTCGTATATTGCTCAGAATCCAAAATAAGCGAACAAAAATGGTAATTTCGATTTAAACATATAAAATTGTGTTTAATACTATCGTGTCAATATATGAATATAGAATTTTTAACGTATTCTATGTTGAACAAAATTTGTTCGATTTTGTAATATAGTAAATGGGGAGTTAATTTCTATACGAGATTTCAAATATTACAGTCTTGAGTTAATGAGTTTTATCTCTCGTTCGCGCCAATCTCGTTTTAAATATGTCCGCGGAAAGACGTGTGAAAAATCAATTTTTCGACGAGAAAAAAAAAGTTGAATATTATTATTTTAGATTCGTACCGTCTTCGTTTTCGATCTAGAGCGGTTTTTAGTTTTTTACCCGTAATATTATTGTTACACGCAAGAATACAGTCATCGACTTTCGGGACATTCTAGCAACGAAAATTATAATTACACGCGTACGTAAATATTATTATTGTGCACGTGCCATTGTCTTTAGTTTTTCGTTTAATTTTTTAATATAATATAAATATTTTTTTTTTCTATCCGTACGGATGGGCGGCGGCGGTGTCGATGGATGCATTATAATAATATCGTATACGGTCTTCGCGCGGCTTGACCCGAGAGACAAAAGGGTAACGGTGTTACTCTTTCGGCGACCTCCGCCGACGGAGATTTATACGAACATCAATCGAAATATTCCATTAGGATCTCAGTTTGGGGGCACACGCCGCGTTGTTGGACCGACGAATAGGTAGGTACCACATAATAATATCATATAGGTACGATATTATAATATTATAGCCGCCATTGTCTTCGCACATAGCCGGTCGGTCCGAGTGTAATAATATAATTATCACGATAACAATATAATATTAGATTATGTTAATAAACAGAAGAGAGGAGAGAAAAAAAATCGTCTTCTTGTCGTAATTAACGTGCACAGTACGCGCGCGAAACATCATCACACAATATAACATATCGGCAAATCGGATATCGTTTTAGGTATACCTACGTATAATATTATAATATTATACGCGACGAAGGAACGATGGGTTCGACGCTCTTCTGCTCCTCAAACGCGACGTATTCATTGTTCTGCTCTATGATTATAAATTAAAATAATAATAATAATAATAATAATAATAATAATAATAATAATTATTATTATTATAATTATTATTTTTACTTTGAAATAACTATACCCGAATCAGATTATTTGACGGAAATATGATGTATATAATAATATTAATTATTAATTTTTTTTTCTGTATATATACCTAACACGATATTATCACAAAATTAAAATATTAAAATGTAAGTAATAATGATGACGATTTAATGTAAAAAATCATTGATAAATTCATTTCGCGTATAGATCTTATGAAATATACATAATATATTTTAGTAGTTTTTTTACGTTAATGTGTATTGTATGATTAACATATACGAGTATTTTGGTCTTTTTTTTAAACCTGTTATTAAATGAAAAACCATTAAAATATATTTTTCCCTGTATAGCTACTATGTTATGTATAAGACGTGGAACCATTATTATTATTACAATAATAATAAGTTGAGTGACAATGAAAGAGCGCATAAAAAAATATTCAAAACCACCAGAAATCTCATATTATTTGGACTTTTCGGAAATTCGTAAACGGAGCGTGTAAAAGTAAAACCCCGTTATGAATGTATAATTTAAAATTTCATCTTTTACGTAGCGTTATATAAGACATAATATTATATGAATATTGTTATTTTAATTAATATCACATAGGAAATAAAAAAAATATCGAGGACGAGTTGAACGAACGGAGTTAAAACGACATTTCATCGAGTGGATTTAAATAATACTATAAAATATGAAATGGTCTCTTCTCTCTTGCAGTTTTGCTATATACGAGAGTCAATTAAAATATGTAAATATTCATACAATTGTATAGACACTAAAGTGAAAAATTCCATTGATAATATTTGGAATAAGAATTAGAGATAACGATTGATCAGAGGATAGAAAATACGTAGGGGTTATCATTTTATCAGTTCGAAAACAAAATATAGGCAGGAGTGTTCAGCGAAAAATTACACAAACGACAATTGATTATTAATATTAAATTATTAAAAATAATATTTTACTCGACACGAATAAATGTAAAAGAAGTTAAAACAAACATTAAGTTTACACGATACTGTGTGATACAGCTGTAGTCAAATAAAATTAATGACAATGTAAATAACAAATTTGTAAACGATTATACCTCAGAAAGTTTTATTGAATTACTTTTTAAACATTTTTCTTCAAAAAAAAAAAAAGAGAGAAAAGAAGAAGAAGAATATTAAACGGTATTTATTTCAGTACCTAGCCAATATATTTTATTATATTTATAAAAGTAAATTAACATATTATTATAATATAAGTGGACTGCAGGGAGAATAGATAAAAACATAAGAAACGACCAAGGAGCTAAAGCAAATTACGAAGATTGTGTTTTACGGACTTAAACGTTTAAAACGGAATTTTAATTTGTCATTACGTCTTTTATGTTTTGACCGTGGTAGATTTTTAAACATTTAAATTAGTAAGCTCCGTAGTTAAGCGTAAAATTATATGATACAATAATATTATATTATTTTAGTAATAATTTTTTGAAAATGGACAAAACGTGGAAGACGAAAACAATATGGTTACACGTTTTGTATATTATTATACTCTATAAGTCTATAATATAAGTAGGTATATATAATATGTAATTAGAAACTACGACGTGATAATATTATTATATTTTATAATATTTATAGAGAAAAAAAAAAAAAAACCAGTCGTTACCACGTGTTACCGCATTATACACGATTCGCCCACCGTGTGATTACGTGAACTACTCGTATAATACGGTACACGACATTACGTATATATCATAGGTAAGCCTTCGGAATCGTCAACCGCGGTCGCGGTTATCTCGGCTAGTTGGATTTCCTCGGTAACGCGCACCTCGTGGTATAATAATAATTATACACGCGGCAAACGCGTCTATCGTCATATTATTACGTGTGTGTCGGGAACTTAACGATAAGCTCCGGTCAATATTTACCGTAGATATAATACAGTCCCTCGAGTTCGGTACACACACGCACACATAAAATATGAAGTAATAACAATGTGATGATATTATTCGTGAATGCGAGTAATGAGTTAGATGACTGCATGGCTGCAGGTGAAAAACACCGGCGGAAGTAAACAAACATCACGCGGGTCCGTCGACGACAAGAGGAGATTATTACACACGATTATATTTTATATAGTTTTTTTATTTTAAATATTTTATTGTATTTTTTTTTTTTTTTTTTTTTATTATATTTATTTTATACTTGTGTCGCATTATCGCAGTCACGTCGTCGGCGTGTGGCCGCCGGCTCATAATCGGTCGTTCGGATTCCAAGACACTGTCGTCGTAAAAGTTTGCCAAAAGGATATTGTAATAATATCATAAGTATTAATAATAATAATAATAATAAAATATAGTCCGCAGTGTTGCCCAAACTAGATTCGAAATTTTGACGATTCCTATATATTGGTATATTTTATTTTAGATTCTGAGCGAAGCGGTTTTACAATGATGTGCGTCTTTTTTTTTTATGTCTGAAAAAACTTTTACTACCCGAAATAACACTCCGATTTTCACGAATAGCATATGTTTCCGGTTGGAAAGTGAATATAGTTCGTATACTTTATTTATGTCATTTTTGGAATTTCTCAAAATTGACCCTGTGTAAACGGTAGAAAAAACGGCATTTTTCACGAAAAATGAAATTTCGACAAATTCGATTTCAATATTTCACGATAACTCGGGTAGTTTTGAAGTTAGAGATTTGCAAATTTTATTGAGAGATTCCATAAGGATTTTATATATGTGGTTAAATTTTGGAACCGTTACGTTAATTTTCTACAAAATATAGGACTTTGAATATTTCGTAAAAATATCGTTTTTATGTATATAATGTTTGATAAAATTGGCAATTTTGGGCATTAAGGTCTGAAAATTTTACTGAAGTATAACTACATATTACTTAACATTACACCAAAATATTAGAAAAATCCCTAGTCTCATTTTTTTTTTTTTTTTTTTATAGTTGTTTAAAGTTGATGTTTTTAGTTTAAATTATATCGTTAATAAACTTACGTTAGGTTTATTACGTTACACAATATTATACGAACGCGTCAACAAAAGTACAATATTATACATTTTAAACGTGCGGATTTAAAGAATTCGGACGGGTCCCGAAAATGTCAAATTTGAGAACCTCTGATCGATATATATATATACTCGTATATATTATATAGTGCTATATCGTTGGGTTATAATATTTTTTTTCCCCGGCGAATCTTCGCGACTTATAAATGTTATTATAATACGAAACCTCAGGACTCCGGTCCTTCGCGACGGCGAAGAACCACGTGCCCCGGCGACAGTAATCCGCCAGCCCGTTGCCACCGGACAGATGGTCGTTTAAATCTCCTCCGTCGTATCACGATCAGATCACAATAATACGTAATCATAATAATAACTTATAATATAATACGACGACGAGGAGAATATATAAGAGTATATATTATAACGCGTATTTTTAACTATTTTTTTTATTTTTTTTTTTTTTCGTAACTTACGCGTGATGGGGATTTAAACAGCCTCCTTTTGTCTTGTTTTTTCTATTTTTTTTTTTTCATTTCTGGACATTTTTGAACAACAACAATGGTTTTTTCTTGTATATTATACGATGTAAGTAATATATACAATATACGTTTATATAGCAGGCGGGTTTCGTCAAAGTCGCGCGCGCGCACACCCCTTTCGGAGGACAAACACGAGCTCAGTTTCCTTATCTCTCGGTCGTTCTCTCGAGTCGGCCACTTAACTCTTTGTGTTTCCAGGTAAATGACCTAATCGGTAAAAACCGTTGCGACACTAAAAAACACCGCGTTATCAGGCGAAACCGTGTCAACAACGCGATGTATTCTGGCGAGCGTGCGCGAGTGTTTTTTATAATATTATACATTATTATTATTATTATTATTATATTTTAGTGCGCCCGAAAAGCCGATTAGAAGTTTCTAGAGAGAGAAAAAAAGAATACAAATACAAAACGAGACCATCTATGAGCATACCTGTATTATCGTCAAGCCACGGGCGTACTATATATTAATTAATATAATATTATATATTATATTTTGTGCGCAAGAAACGCTCAGTTTTTTTTAAAAAAAGTCATATCTAACGATAATTATTTATTGGTAATAATATAGTTAATAAAAATTTTGCCCATCATTCCGTTTTTGCGTTTAAATCCCGTGAAAATACGAATATTATTGATAATAAAATTATAAAAATCATGGTGGACGAAAACACATTGCATATTATATAATAATATTTTATAAAACCGTCAATCGGAATTTTAAAAATTTTATATTATTATTATTAAATAACCTTGGAGGATGTAATCTATATTTATAGTTATATAATGTACTCGTATTGTTAGATTTCTAGCGAAACGACAGAAAATGCAACATATTAGCATTTTTATACACGTTTTTCTAAAAAAAAAAAAGACAAGTTTTACAAGTAAAAATAATTGTCCAATAGTAATTTTTAATTAGGGGTCACAATTTGTTCACGTTAATTTTGAAACACCCGACAGTTTTATCTTTCTGGCGGTTGAAAAAACTATCCAGAAATTACGAAAAAACTGATGTTTATGTAGATGTTGTTTTTTTTATATAAATTATGAACTTTGCTTAGAATTTTTTTTCTTGTGATATAGAAATTTTCACCGAGTTCCACCTTAACTATAATATAATTGGTGGCGGCAAATATATAATATAATATCTTCTCGGAAAATCGCAAAAGCGCAAATTTAATTTAAAATTATACGTACAAACTCGGATCATTAACACTTATTCGTTGAAACGTCTTTTAAACTTTTAACTTTATATACGTAGTTATAAAGTTATCGTAACTCGTACACGTCATTTGGGCGTTTGGAAGTTAAATTAAATCGCATTATTACTACAATATTATGTCAATAGTCAATGTATACAAGTATTAAAAATAATATATAATAAGGATGTAAAAAATTCACGTTAAAAGAATGATACGATAATAAAATTGCATACCTATTACAGTTATATGCTTATGATATAATAATAATATAATATTATATGCTTAAGAGATCGATACGCGGAACCGTTACTTACAGGATTATCTACACGGGCGACATCGATAGCAACGATTAAACACGTAATACGTAATACAAAAATAATAATAATAATAATAATTTAACAATGGCGTTATTTTTTATTACGCTTAACAAAGCGTACCTACCGCTGTCGGGAACATAATATAATGTAAAAATACGAAAAAATAACGCGGCTATACGTATCGAGCTCTAAAAAATGATTGTGATGTAATTCGATACGACGGCCATGTGTGCGTTATTGGACGAATGTATTGAAACTGTTTTTTACATTATCATTTTTTTTTTTTTTTTTTAAGAAAAATAATTCGATACGCGTTTTCTTTCCATAACAATGTTCGTATAGGTGTGTGATGTACGCGTGTGCATACGCAATGCAAATCGATATAAAGAAGAAGAAGAAGAAGAAGAAATACTGGACGCGTTTTAAACGGATAAAAATAAAAATCTGCGTTTACCATCACACCTTGCGTGTCCCCGAGCAACACAATCCCTCGTCGGACGTTTCGTCGTAATCCGAGACGAGTGTTTGACGTGGGTGATGTGCTTCGGATGGACGAAACGATTTTGACGGGTCCGCGGAGACCGACGAAGGGTCAAGGGATCCCACGACGATATTGTATATAATATGTTATATTCTTCTTGTTTAACGCGCACAATGAGTATAATAATAATAATAATAATAATAATAATAATAATAATAATAATAATAATAATAATAATAATAATAATAATAATACGTCTTTCCATCGAGAGAATGAAATGGAAAAGAGAAGACGAAAAAAAAAAAAAATCAAATATATCTAGACAATAACGGGCGCGGGTGTCGTTTAATATGTTCGGTGAATTATTTTGCGCGCGGAAATTGCCGTTTTTCTCCCTTTTCAACTGGTAGATCGTCTCGTCGCGTTATTATAATACACATATAACGTTATAATACAATATAATAATATATTGTACAAAAATATTTATAACCCGCGTGTGAATAATAATAATATAATATGTATCGTCGCTGTGATGGACGTGTCGCCGCGAACAAAAGGACTGCTCGCGGACGTTCGGTTCGAGGGACCAAAATATTATATTCGTAAAACGTTTTCGGGTCAGATCGCCGAAAACAAGATTTCACGTATTATACGATACGTTTTTATACGTGTATATTATTATTATTATTATTATTATTATTATTATTATTAAAATAACAATATATAATCTCGCATTGTTGTGCAATTTATTATATTATTATGCAACATAATATATATATATATAGTTTTGCACGAAGTTATAATATTATCGCGCGACCAAGTTTTTAACGTTACCGAAGAAACCCTGAACGCACATACCGTGGTATATAATAATACTTTATACTTACAGGGAACGACATTCATTGTGTAATTTACGACAATTTACGCGTAAAGTATGTTCGCATATCTCCGTTTGTCACCCTGATGACACGTGGGGATAAGATTTTGAAATTTTATAAATCTTTCTTAATTATTATATTTTTCTGTATAAGACGGTTAAACGTTTATTTCCTATATAGTCGTTATAAACTGTACATTTTCAAACAGATAATTCGGTGGGTCGTAATTTTGCAGAAAAAAATAATAATAAAAGAACTATGAGTTTTTGGGATTTGTCACTATATAAACGATTGTTTTCGAAAACGAGTCGAATACACGAAATCGTTTAAGAATTATCGTATTATTATATAATAAATGACAGCGTACGAACTTAATAAATCGTATCGTACGTAATATTATGCAATAGATGAGATAAAAAACATCATAATTAGGTTAAACAAAAACACACAATACGGAATAAGCAATAAAACGATAATATATTGTTATAAAATATCCATAAGACAAAGAGAATTATAATATTTAATCGTTTATTTTATTTATATTTAAAATATGCCAACGCGTAATTTAACGATATTCACAAAATAATCAAATAACAAATGTTTAAAGTGATGTAAAATAAAGAAACAAATAATAATCGCAATAACGTTTAAATTGATTATTATCTTTATATTAAAATTTAATAATATAATCTCTGATTAAAACTTAATTTTTTTTTTTTATAAAAGAATTCAAAAAAGTTTATAATTTTAAAAATTTCGAATATTACATAAAACGAATTCGTGTATAGAAATAACAAAATTATTTATATTTCAAATAGAAATGGTAACATTCGTAATATAATCCGAGATTTGTTTGTAAGATACTCCAAAACCCAAAAGGAAATCTTGCGAGAACAATATTTTGGTTACAAAGTTCGTTCTCATTTCTTGCATTACAAGCTTTTATTTCAAATCTAATAAGGTTGCAAAATGCTACGTGTATAGAATAGAATATATTGAAAGATATTATAATCCGTCAAATATTAAAAACAGCGCCGAACCAAAATATAGAGAATTATTTATAATTTATATTTAACAATAAATTTAATTTTTAAATTACTGGTATATACGAAAACGTATTTTTATTTATTTTTTTTAAATTGTGTTTAAACGATACGTTTTTAGTAACATTTGTGATTAGTTTATAAATTATAACATTTAAGAATAAAATTGCTTTTAAATAATTTACATTTACGACTTTTAATAATATTTAAAAGAAACGTTGAAATTATATAAGATATAACTCATAAATGATAATTTTGAAATTATTGTTCAATAAAATATTATTCTCCACACAAAAATAATATTTAAAGAAACTTTAAAATTATTTCTTTCAATTTTGTAAGGTAAATAAATATTTTAAACAAATCAAATATGAGTTTCGAACTGAAGACAAAGTCTAAGTTTTTATTTTTAGTTATAGTCACTAAATTTTTTTTTTAGACGAGTCGTTTAACAGCCCCTTTTGCCTTTTCTTAGTCAATACAACACGCAACGCAGTCGATTGGAGTTACGTTCGTTCGGGCGTTTGGTGTTTACCACCAAACATACACGACTGTAAAATTATTGTTCTAAATATTATTTTAAATAGATACAACCATAAAAAGGATATATTTTTTATAATATTATAAAAATAATTATTGAATTCGCAAATTTTTCATACTTGGATCAGAATTTTATCGTTATTTTTTTTAACGTGTCGTTTATTTACTGACAAGTAATAATAACTAATACATACGTAAATTAGGGGTTTTTTTTATTATATTTCAGCATTTAAGCCTTTAAGGAACACTTTTATTTTTACTACGAACATTTTATTTATTATTAAAAATATAAATGCGATAAATTGAGTAAAATTTTAATTATTAAGTGACAAATGATAAACGACACAAATGTTTAGTATATATAAGCCATATAAAATTAGATTCAAAACCGTCGTTAAAAAAATAATTTTATATTGTAAAATATATGCTGCAACATTCGAGTAACAGTTAATTGTCACGACGGCGTGATATTAATAAATAATAATATATTATAATAAAAATAAATTTGTTATTATTATTATTTTTGGCGATTCATCGCTTTCTAATTGATTTTTAGCACTATAGCATAACGTATTGTTTTTACTATAAGATTTAATCTGCAACAGAATGGATTGCATAGGTACTACGGTTTAATAGTTTAATCGCTAATTAGTAATTATTCATTATACCACTTATCGGTTGTCGTGAATAAATTTCGAGATTCATTTTCATCATTATTTAAAAATAACCGTTCCAACGCAATATTCATAATCATTCGTCAAAAATATTGTTTAATTTTCGATATTATATTATTACCCGTTATTGTATTACTAAAATAAAATTATTATTATACCTTGGTATACGATGATACGATTAAATATCACGATATTTTTATATTAATTCATTTAAAAAATCAAAACTAGTTAAAAAATATTTTTTTTTTTATGCAATATTTGAGGGATCGAACGATTTTAAAATAATATTTTCTGTTTTAAAATAGAAAAACTGTGATCCGGTTCAAACAAAATTCGTTCGTACGCGAATACGCGATATTAATATAAATGTAAAATATCGGAATAACGTTTATACTTATGTGAAAAATATTACCGTGCAATTTTTTATTAACGCGTTCTCGACTACGACTCGGCGGCGCTGCTGCAACGGGCTCGATGACCACGCGGACAACACGCGCATATCAAAATGTAAAAAAAAAAAAAAACGAACATTTCTATACGAGCTCGACAAAGTATGCACTTGAAATATACAACAACAATGGACGTCGTATTATTATTATTATTATTATTATTATTATTATTATTATTATTATTA
>JAIUCT010000043.1:178633-194716 GCA_021307375.1 Tetraneura akinire
ATAATAATAATAATAATAATAATAATAATAATAATAATAATAATAATTTATATTATAATTACGCATTTGGATGAAATTAAGAATATTATTATAATATAAAGTATTAAGGTATGTAATCAGCGATTATAACAATTTTAATTTTTTTTTTTATTTTTCAATAAATATCGGAAATTTATGCGTTTTTTCTACACAAGTATGCTGGAGCAAAGTAATATTTATTAAACCGAACGAATACTATTCAAAAACGACGATTCGTGTGATATTAAAAGGATGCTTCGTGCGAAATAAATAATTATCGTTTTCGGCTTATTATAAATTATAATTGACTCGAGTTCGTTGCGGAAAGTTATTTGCCGACAAGTTACTTTTAAACTTTAAAACGCTGAATTCCAATTACATAATATAAAGCTGATCGTATATTATACGTTATGCTAATAAAAGTATTAACTCTCGTTCTATAATATCAATTACACGTGTTACGTATTAACGTGTACGATTGAAACGCGTATATTCTGTACAATTTTATGTATATTTATTATTTTCGTATACGTATCGTAATAATAACTTTTGATTTAATTACGTCGAAGTTCGCGATAAATATTAATCTCTAAAATAAAATATCTTATAACACTCAGCGTCTATATTTTGTTCTTTGTTCATTACATGTCATAAAACGACTGTTTTTGTGTAAAAAACGCCCGAATATGTTCTTCTTCTTCAGGTGTCTATATCCGATTTCGAATGTTGGCGACCATTCCAGCAATACTCTTTCTGTCGGTTGCGACGCGAAACAACTCTGATGAGATCTTTCCAAACCATTCCCTTAGATTATGAAGCCATGATTTTCTCCTTCTACCAGGGCCTCTTTTTCTATATTATATTTTCCCTTGCAAAATGGCTTGAAGTATTGAGTACCTACTCTCATTCCTCATTATATGACCTAAATATTGGAGCTTTCTTATCTTTATATGGTGTTTACTAACTCAGTGTCCTTGTTCATTCTCGAAATATTTCGATAAAAATAATAGTTAATATTTCTGCAGCGAATATATTAAGACGATTTTTTATTATTACTGCTACGGTCTGTAATACATTTAATAGTATTTATAATTATTACGTCCATGCACATCGATCTATCTCAGTGGTTCTTATAACCTTTTATTAGAATTTAGAATCACGAAACACGTGTAATTATTATATAAGATTTTTGCGGAACATCAGGCGTGAAATAAAACAATACTTTATATTTTTTCCTTTTTTTTTAAAAAAAAAAAATTAAATTGCATACATAACGTATACACTCGTATAATTAAAAATTTAAAAAAAAACGACACGAAAATCAAAATGATAATAAACTATTTAAATAAACGTTGCTTTTTTTCACCGATTTTGAAATTGTGTTGGAACATACTTTATCCGAGTTCACGGAATATAACCGCGGTTAATAACCACTGACCTAACCTATAAAATATTATTATTATTATTATTGGTATAAAAACAATATCTGTTATAGACGCGTGTAAGAGTGCATAAACGACGACGACCATCGAGTCTACGTATATACAATGTAATATCTGTCGGTTCTGTGTATATATTTGTATACTCGTATATTTATATGAATGACGCGTTCAACGACAGATGATGAGTATAAGGACGGACAGGACACTCTCACGGTATATAAAACACATAAAAATCACATAATAATCTATACTCGTGTGCTTAGGTTCGTGTAAACAATACAATACATATATATATACCTACCATATACGTGGTACTGTTATGCGTTGCGTAACATAACACTTTATACCGCGTTATGATGATAATACGAGTATATTATTATTGTAATATTTGTATATACGAGTATATTTTTCGGACCGACAAAAAGGGACTGGATTCGTTCGGACGGATGGCGTATTTGTCGTATATTATTATATACGTTTTATATGTGTTTTTTTTTCTTTTTGCTCTCTCTCTCTCTCTCTTCTTTCCCAGACCGTGGAAAAAAAAAAAAAATAAGACGTAAGTACAACAGGTATATTTTATACAATATCGTCGTCGGTCCACTCGAAACGGAAGCGTTTTTATGTGCTCGGTCTTAAATATATACTTAAATATAAATATTACGGACAATCTCTCATGTGTATAACGTACGAAATGTATAAAGAGGGACCGAGGATAGGTCTGTTTGTTCGACGACGACAATATACGATATTGTATATTATATTATAAAATATTGTGCACACACGTAAACGTTTGTAAATTGACCCCGCGCGTTGACCATCGATAGAACGGTGTTTTTTTTTCCACCCCGCTGTATTTATCGTATTTTTTATACGCGGATTTTTTTATTATTATTATTATTTTCATCTCCACTCGTGTGTGCGTAAACAACAAATACAAGGGGAACACTGTGATATGCGACGACGTGTGTATATATATAACATAATATACCATTAAATGCCGTTTAAACGTCGTTTATCCGCACCACCCTCGATAATATAATGATAATAATAATCATGGTAAAAAAAAAAAAAAAAAACGAAACATTTTTTCAAACGGCACTTGTCGCATTTAATATAATATATATAGACTCTAAAATATTATTATATTACGTCCAATTAATATATGATATTATCAGGTTGTTGCTCGTTATATATTATTAGGAAAAAATCGATATTTTCCGTTCGATTAATATTCTCACCTGTAAAAAAAAAAAAACGACAAGTTGATAACGTTTTCGACCGTTCGACGTATTATCATTCTTAATAATTTATCTCTTTAAAAGGATTTATCTCTTTAAAATATAAAATTGGACAAAATTGTACAATAAATGAGGAAAATCAACAAAATGGAAAAAATGACTAAAATTGCAAAAAGTTGTACTAAAAACTTTTAGATTTCAAATTCGTACTCGCATGAAACGAATTTAAAACTTACTTATAGCAACAAATCCAAGTAATGGGGGGAAAAAACTTCCGAGCCCTAATTATTATTATTATTGTGGACATTGTTTTGTACTGATTTTAATCTGCGCGCGTTAAAATAACGTGTCGTATTTGTATAGTTTAAAATTCACGTTTTTTTTCTTTTTTTTTTTTTTTTTTTTAATACAAATAACGTTTAAAAACGACGATAATCGGTTAACTGTCTTTATGTTTGTATACCAGACCTGGGGTACATAATATAAATTGATTCGGAAAAAGGAATAATAATAATTTACATATATAAATTAATGGCTCTTTTGTCTTTGAAAATCGCGTAAAATCCGCGCGATAATCGCTTAAACGCGTATATAAGAAGCGTTAAATTAGCGAGTCGACGTATATTAGATAAAAAAAAAAAATGAAATAAAAAATAAAAAACTGCGAATAAAAAATATACGTCAAAGAACATAATTACGCCCCGTGTAATCACCACGGCCGTTTAATATGAAATATAACGCGGTATGTAAACACGTACGATACAAAAAAAAAAAAAAAATAAATTATAAAAATTATACCGTGTTTATCGTTGGACGTGTGCGTTTTTCGCGTCTCGGGTGCGATAATTAAGTGAAAAATTATACGTCTGGTTTACCGTATGAGATATAATATATAAAAACGTAGTAATTTTCCGGTGCGTTTTTTTTCCTCCGCGTTAACGCAAACGTCAGCGGTAAAAAAAAAAAAAAAATACAAAAAAACAAAAGAAAAACTAACGGCAAAATAAAAAATAAAAAAATTCGACCAGAAAAAAATGTCCGCGCCGTGTACGTAAATCAATTGACGCGATTATTTATACAGACGAGAAACAATAAAACGAAGAGAGGAAAAAAAAAAATGAAATTTAATTTTTTATATACGCGTATAATAATTTTTGACCGCGCGCGCGCCCGACGCGTTATAAATTTATAATATTATTACTGGTCCCTCATACCGGACCGGTTTGCCGAAGCCGACCCTTGTGCGGGTATACAGGACGATTTTTTTTTTTTTCGTTCTCACACCGTCGTCTAATGAACCAATCCACACACACACACACACACATCATTTTATACCACGTTCACATCGCGAGTTTTTTTCAACCCTTTATGCGCGACGAATAACAGTTTTTTTTTTCTATATTTTATTTCGCCCATTATTATTCCGACTCGTATAATATAATAATAATAATATATACACGTACAAATAATACAATATATTATTATTATTATTATTATTATTATTATTCCTGTCGCCGGCCAGACCCCGACCTCACCCCACGGCTCGGTACGGTGACTGGGCTATTTTATTTTTTTTTCATCCCCTTTCGCGCATATAATACGTATATCTCCTCCCCGGGGGTAGTGTCCCGTATAATAATAATAATAATATGTATATCGGCACGGTGGTATAGACAAAAAGAAAAAAAAATTAAATAAATAAAATTACCGTATAGGAAACAAAACGGAAAAAACGACGCGCGCGCGGTCAGGACGAACGCGTGAAATAATGATAACGAAAAAATTCCCTCCCCTACCGCAATCGGCGTATATCGTCGTTCAGGACCATTATGAAAAAAAAAAAAACAATAATATTAATGTTGTTGTTCGCGGATTTATGGTCGATTAATATTAAAATTTATACATCGGACCGAGGGCTAAAGTTTCACTGACAAACGCGCGTATATTATAGATACGAAATATTACGATAAATTATAATATTATACGTAGCGATCTCCGCCCTGTGCAGAAAAAAAAAACGATTATCGACTATATTCATCAAATTAACCCTTTCGTTTTTTAATCGCCATGACTGTTATATATTACATGATAATTTATTCGCGATATATAATAAAATATTAAGCGTATATTATGTATTAAATGAAAAAAAAAAAAAAAACATTTTCGACTATAAACGTCGAATGACTTTCGCTTGTAATATCCCAATCAACCGTACATTGTGCATGATGCGAACGATGAAAAAATCGTGGATAAAAAAATTATCGTATAAATACGTCACAAGAGTGCGTATTGAATTATAATATACAAATCGTGTGCGGTTTAAATTAAACTATATTATATACATAAAAATATAATATTATCGATAGACGATTTTAAGAAAAACTGATGCCTATTCCAGTCCTTTTTCGTCTTTGGTCGTATACGCGGCTAATAAAATCATATTATTTAATTTTATACGCGTAAAACTTCGAGTTTTTCACGAAATATATTATATTAAAAAATATACGAATAGATTTGATAAAAATAAAATAGCCCTGCTCAAAAATGCGAATGTCTCTCGAACTTCCGATTATCTCTTGTTGTAAATTATAAAGGGTAAAATAAAATATTGTAAAAAAGACGATATTATTTTGGTGTACGCGTGTTTGTAAAACAATGTTACGATGTATAATTATATTTCAAATTTAACGAATCGTCGTCAAATTAGTATAAAAAAAATCTTCAAAAAAAAAAAAAAAAAAATTAATAATAATTATGAATAAACGGAATTATATTATATTTGATTAAAATACCAAATGCAAGTTTGAAGTTTTTGAGAAATAAAACATGATTTTCGTAAAATATTATATGATACCTATTATTAAATGACGTGTGATTCCAACAACCAAAGATCATTTTTTTTTTTTTTTTTATAACAGAGTACAATAAAATATTATTATTTCTTCGATTTAGTAAAATATTCAGTCTATACGTGTAAGGTAGTAATAAGAATTTAAGCGTAAAGGTTGATTTCTAAAATATATTTAGACTTAAATGGCGCGAGGAAAGTATAACCGTCCAGTGAAGGCACTCGGGCAAATTATATCAAAATCTAATAACAGTCCAGTAAAAGCAATTCAAATATTTTATTTAATATATTATAACTAAATGCATAAATTATTATATACATTATATTTTTATAATATTATTAATTATTCGTAACAATTAATAAAAGTATTTTAAACATGTAGTCTACGAGTACATATTCTTTAAAAAATAATTTTTATAAAGTAGATTTGATTAATATATGCAATAAGTTTTTTTTATTATTTTATTAATTTCTATTTAATTTTGTTTGTACCGTTTTTCGACCTCGTCTAACGTAATTAAATATCACATCGTAATATATCACGACGATTTAAATATTGTAAATCGTATTTTATGTTTATATAATTTACGTACAAGAGGCATCGTGTTATGTTAAATCGCGACAGTAAATCTGTTTTAAGTCGTATACAATTTTATTATTTTTATAAACTATAGTAATTTGACGTATAATATTACAATCATATAATGATAACATCATGTGCAATTTATATGATCTTTAACCTTTATTTATTTATTTTTTACACGAATTATTTGAATTTTAATTATTTATTTTTTTATCGTTTAATATTACGCGTTTTATTTTGAATAACCGCAATTAAAAAGTTTATGTTAGAACCTTTTTATTTTTCTGGTTGACTGTTAAATTTATACATTAAGTATTACGATTAATTCTGAAAAATTCATTCGTGCGCGTTCGAAATATATACACTATAATCATTTCCTAAAAACGATATCAGTTTTCTTTTTTTCGCTATACACGAACGTTAAAAATCGTATTATATTTTATTCCAAACCGCGTATAAATCGACTTACCCGACGGCAAATTTTACATTAACGTTTCAGCGTACGACGTATATACCGTGTTCACGTATAATATAATTTATAAACGTGAAAAAACGAATTCTCGGTAAGGTTTCACTAAAAATGACAAATACCGCGTATACACGATATACCTCGCGTATACCTTGGTATATACGCGTACTCCTAAGTATACATATTATGGTCGATGGACTTATTATAAATCGTCGTTTAACCACATAATTTCACCGTCACTGCAATAAACCGTGAGTCCGTTCACGGAATAAACGCATGCGTTCATCAGATACGTTTCCGATACGCTCTCTTTGAACGAGCATAAAAATATAGCCGGGCCAAAAGAGTAAAACGCTGTTTTCGACCTCATTGTTATTTCGGATGTGTTTCTTCTCGATAGACAAGAACATAAACATTTTAAACGTGAACTATGACGTATTATAATATGTGTACACACATTTCGATTACACTATATATAAATATAATATACGAATACGAATACACTTGCAGTGAAACGGCACGATGCGTTCGCGTGTACCGTTTGTTACACATAAAATAAATGAACGAACGACGACTACTTAATAAAAAAAAAAAAAAACAAATTTAAATTCATCGTAAGCGTTCAGAAAAACATCGTAAAGCCACGTACATTGGTCGTATACCTACGAGTTCTATTTATATTATTAGGGCCGGGTCACACTATGCCGGTTACGCCGTCCGGCGATGACCGTCCGATTCCGCCGTCGGTTTTTGGGATGTGTCACACTACAACGGTTTTGCCGTCGTTTTCGTTTTATTTGCCTAGCTTTTTGTTAATACCACGTTGGCACGTTTATAATATTTTTAAGATATTTTGTTGTAACTTTGAAGAGAATAATTTTTTTTAAAGTAACTATTTAAAAAACCTTAAATACGTTTAAAATACCTATTATATTGAAGTTTGAAGGATATCTCTAAGGTAGGTTAACTCAAAAAATGTATTTACAACGATTAAATCATAAAACATTAAAACCTTAATTTTTATTTTAGTATGGATAACGAATCGCAATATATAAACACTATACGTGTTATTATATGACAAATGTTTAAAGTTCATAAACCGGACGTTTGCACCGTCATGTTTGACGCGTATGATAAGAAACCATGCGTTTTCATTACAAACGGTTCGACGGTTGCGCCGGACAAACGGGATCAGCCAACGTTTTAAAATTTTACGGACGGTGACGAACGGCGCAACCGTGATAGTGTGACACATACCATTATATCACTGTTGTTATTAATGAACGGCGCAACCGGACGGTCGTCGCCGGACGGCGTAACCGTCCTAGTGTGGCGCGGCCCTTATATCCGACTGAATTTTTTTTCGATATCTATATTATCGAATAATATCTATATTGGATGTATAAAAAATTATTGTTGTTTTTTTCCTATATTTAAGCGTATTATTGATAAATAAATAAAATACTCGACGCGAAATTTATAAAAAAAAATATTCGTAAAATTCTTATAATTCTTATAACTTATAATATATAATATAAAAACTATAAATACTATATGAAACAACTATACACATCACATGATTTTTAACCTAAATTTGTTAGAAGTATTTATTTTCCATTATTCGTAAATTTTATTTTCGAAATTATTAAACGTTTAAAAAAAAAAAAATGTCATACGAATCGTAAATTGAAATCGCTACAAAATAAATTTTTATTCCATAAAATAGGATTCGATTCGTTCATAATCTGTTTATCGCGAAGTGTAAAAGTTTTCTTATCCATTTGATTATTCATTTATGCTTAACCGATTAAATCAAATATAATTAACTAAATATTTTTTTTACAAGAAATTTATATTAGATTTGTTGTTAATGTATGGGAATAGTATAAAAATAAAAAAAATTTTAATTAAAAAACAAAAGTTATTGAATTTGTCCGCGGGACGCACCGTAATTAATGTATATAATATATATATATGACCCGTATGCTCAGTCAACGATTATCGATATATATCGTATTAAAAATTAAATTAAATTTTAACGATTGAGCAATTTTTTTTTTTACTTTTACTTTTATCAAACAAATACTATTGGATTTATTTTATAATTAAATAATGTCACTCGATTGATACTTCGTTAAATCAATTATTATATAATATAGGTACCGTCAAAATATATAATATTGTAATTTACACGATTCGTCAGTACTCAGATAGTGTATTTAAAATACTCTACTTTATACCAGACTTGTAAAGATTATAGTCATCTCGAATAATTTTTGTTAAACAATACGATATTATGACAATATGACATATACCTATTATTATTATTATTATACAGTGAATAGTGTGATATCACAAAGGAATCGAATAACATCGATGTCCATTTTAGTACTGTACAATTTTGATCCACTTTCGATTTATATATTTATAAATTTTCCGATTGCTGCGTTATTGGAATCATTGTAGACAACACAATAAACGTATAATGATATCGTCAAGAAATTGATTAGGACGACGAAAATAAATCACAAACACGGTATATAACGTGTATATTATTCGTATTAACTAATTATTTGCGAGTGGTGTAAAAAATAATAAATAATACCTTATTATATGGATATAACAATATTACCGGATTACAAGTCGGGACGACTTAATGCGATACGATATAACGTATTAAAAAATACACGTTAAACTTGTAATCGTCGTGTTTTGTTATTCGAACCAACTCGGTCGAACGATTTTATATTTTAACGTGTTTTACACAGACAGTATATTGAAATCGGACCCATAGTCGGCGAACGAAATTAATATTATAATAATATAATATACTGTATATTTATTCAGCTGATGACCCGATTTGCGCACGATTTTAAACGATACAAAACGTAAAATATTATATACATATTATACGTACGCGGACATGACGATGGTTTTCTTTTCGTTATATATAATATTACGATGGTCGATGACAATAATACTGTTATATCGATATTTATGTATTTATCCCTGAATCGATTGGCGTAATACTTTTTTTTTTTTTTTAAAATCGTTTATCGAAGATCGTATTCTGATATACCTATACGTTCTTCTATACTTATACTTTCTTTTGGTTACTTCCACTGGTCTCTGGTCATCAGCTTCTAAAAGCCAAGCATTGTTGTCGTAGCCAATCATGTCTGTCATATGCCATCCTCTTGAGACTTTGGTTAAATATTATAATGATACCTATATGGTATAAGTAAAACGGTTATGTCTTACGTTACCTGTATAAAATACGATATAACATAATATATTAAATAAAATGTAGTCGGGAAAATCGAAACGCTTTACGGATGACAATATAATTATATTCTCGCAGTTCTCACAACTATTCATCACGGTGGCAAAAGCTCAACCGAGTGGAATCGGCAAACGACGACTATATGGAAATGACGGAATTTTAATCATTTAAAACGTGTATAAATATAATACTAATGTTAGGAGCGAACGGGGAGAACATGATAATATATTATAATATGATAATAATATACAATATTATTATATCGGTCGGTTATGTTATAGGATATATTTTTTTTCTCTCCCTTCGTCCCGGACGTCTGAGTTGTATACTCGTATCGACTATATATTATAATATTATACTTATAAACCGTATTTCGTAACTCGCGTTTACTATCCTCGTACGTATAATATAAGACATATAGGTACGTATTTTAATGGCGTATTATAATATTACGTGTACCTATACATTGTATATTTTTATACGCGAACAGGATCACACGGCGACTGTGACTAAATCTGCAGTACGCGAGCTGGCACAATGGCTGTGAAAAAAAAAATGATAATAAAAAAATGACAATAATAAGAATCGGAAGAATAAGAAATCCGTTCGTACGTGTACGTCTTCCTCGTGGACTCGCGGCGCGGTGACGGTGACCCGAGGGAGAATATATAAATAATATTAAAAAAAAAAAAAAAATCACGACCCTTCCGGGGAGGAAAGTACCTATCGTCTGAAAGGGTTAGGGTGAAAAAAAATAGCGAGGTGCGCACGTATATGGGTATAATAATATATTATATATAATACGAAGAGATCCACGGGTGACCCCGATTTCCGAGATATTTTCTTCTTCTCCTTCATACCTACGTAATAAACGCACTTCACCACTCCGGTATTGGTTCTTCGTATATACGCAGCGCGATTAGTCCTCGAGCTCGCGAAGACCCGTCGGCGAAACGTTTTTTTATTTTTTTATTTATTTATTTATTTATTTTTTTTTTTGTTCGCCCCCCGTTCTCAGAAGCTATTATACATTTTATATTAAAGGTTTACCTCTATATACCTAGGAGACGGTATACTCCATTAACATTTCAATGGTGATGTGTTGCGCGCCAGGGTCGTTTCCGGATATCCTTTATGGCTGTAATACACATAAACTCTATATAAAGTATATAATATGAGATTTACCGCGACATATATAAATATATAAACGCCCGAGTCTTTCACATATATTATATGTATGTACGAGCGTATAGATCTAATATCCCATAAATTTATTATAATAAATATAATAATATATCAGCGTACGATATTATTATTATTATTATTATTATTATTATTATTATTATTATTATTATTATTATTGCATGTACCGACAGAACCTATATCGAAACTCGAGAGGATCGTTTTCTATGTGATCGCGACCTATAGATTATTATTATTATTATTGTCCCACGGGAAGATTATGTTATATCATTATATTATTATAATACCTACTATATCGTCCGTACTTGAACGTTATATTATTATTATACGCATTACTAATAATAATTAATATACTTATAATACCTATATATAATTATAAATAAGTATTTATACTATACCTATAATAATCTGTACATAAAAAATATGGATTAAAAAATATTTCAAGATTATTATTTGTTTTCGGACAAGATCTTTTTATCAAAACAATATTTTTTTTTTTAAATTTTAAGGCTATATACCTATCATATAAAACACTAAATAATATGTCAAACGAATGGTATTTTTATGACAAAAAATCAATAGAATACACGATTTATTAATCTGAACTAAGCGTAATTATTAAAACGTGTAATATTATTAAAGTGTGTACACCGATTCTATATATGAATTTATATATTAATGTCGAGTCGTAAACACGTTATTGATATATAATATTATTACGAAATTCAATATATATTTTGTTGGAAAAGGAAAAAAATTTACGAATTTAAACTTACGACCGACCGAACAACGTAAAAACTATATTCTCGCATACGAAATTCGACCGTTAATATTATAATTTATAATAAATCATATAAATAGTAATAATTTTTTTTTATCGCTAATACATGGGTTACTATATTTTATTTGTTTTACATTATATTATGATTTATTGATTTCGTATTTTATTATATATTACTATGATACGATATACATACTCTTATATTATATACCTATACAATCGTCAACGTAAAATTTCAATTGAATATCGTTAACGCGCATAATTACCCACGGTTTTTTTTCTTTTTTTTTTTTTTTGAATCGTAAATCGTGAACAATAAATTATATATTGTTGTCGAAACTTAAAGAATATACGAATGGAATTTTCCATTTGCAGTAGTCGATTCGTACATAATATAACGTATATATACTTTATATTTGTACAAGTGCTAGACATCCAGTGTCATACAATTAAAAAAAAAAAAAAATATACGTACAATTTTTTAGTTTATGAATTTTATTCATAAAAAATAGAAAAAAAATGGCCGAACGGACGTTAAAAAATAAATTATTTATTTAAATGACGTTCATATTATATATAAAACATAATTTAGTTATAATGCGTATACGGTTGTATAGCGTATTACATTATAATATATAAGTTACCTTCCTATGAGTTTAAATGTTTTTTAATATAACTATTCGAGGAACGAACGTATACGTATACATTTTTTTCACGAGAGAAAAAAAATTACCCCGTACTTAAAAAGTAATTCGTCGAGTACACTCGTGTGGTTTCGAAAAGTGAACGCTATACGAGTATACTCGTAATTAAATCAAAAGCAGTGAAATGGAAAACGCAATTTTTTATATACATTTTTTTTTCTTTTTTTTTTATCACATACAGGTTACGATATCCGCAAAATCAAGATAACGGATTTTCTGTCCGGTTAAATTTTTTTCTCTGATTTTTTCCTACATCGGTTCATATTGTTTTTAATCCGAGTCTTAATTACGCATAAACGAGGGCATACGATTATATAGAAACGTTAAAATACAAAAAATAATAATAAATAAAAAACATACCCCACAAAAAACAATGCGGGACCGAGACCGTTATCCTCATTTAGATCGTATTTTATTTAATTTTTTTTTTTTTTTTGGTATTGTTTTTTGTGATCGTATTATTATTATTTTTTTTTTCACTTAATAATTTTTGTGTGTTCGTAACACAGTCAGATCTACATATTCATCCGGTACTAAAAAAAAAAAAATAATATTAAAAGAAGCATAAGGGCTGTGTCAGAACACAGAAAAAGGGTTCATACGGATTTTTTTTTTCGTTTTAAAATCTCGGTCACTAGGTTAGTCCACAAAAAAAAAAAATAAAAAAAAATACGAGTTTCGTAATAATACGATATTATAATAATGTAAAACGATCGTGAGAATTGTTTTAAATCTCGCGCATTTTTTCCCGTCTTAAAATAGATTAACAATATTTTTTAATACATCGTTTTACCATATCGTTTAAAAATACGTTAAATTATATTCCACGTGCGATATTAAATTTTTAATCCGTCCGAAAACCGTTTTATCTATTTTTCACAATTTATTATTCTATACAAACAAACAACCGTGTTATTATTATAATATTTTTTTCGTCGTACATAATATTATTTTTATTTTAACGGACAATAATAATATGTTATTTAATTCATATATATATTTATATATTTATATATACACATGTACAAATGTTCGAAAACAAAATACTTGTATTAATATACGGATGAAATACGCCAAGGAAGACTTAAAATCACGCGGAATAAATAATACTGTTGATAATCCTGAACAGCTCGTGTTATAACGCATATAATGTAATAAACTAATAACGGAATCGACGACTCTCGAGATAGTACTCGTATATAAATTGATAATAAATAATAAATTAATAATAATTATACGTTATCGGACGTAAGAATACAGTAGTCATAATAACAAGGAATGAAAAATGAAAAAATGAAATATTAGTAATTATAGTAAAATTACAAACATGAAACAATGATCAATAACCGAAAGACCAAAATTAAGTGAAAATTTGAAATTTTTGATAAATCGAACAATTGTACATACGTAATTTTTAGTTATTATGTTTATTTTTTTACGTTTTACGAATACAAATTTATGTATTACAACGTTGAAGTAAACTCGGTAAAATAAACGTATATATTATTTTAAATCTGAGCAACGGTCGAATAGGGACCTAAAAATATGGCGTTACGGTATAATACCCCGATAGTCTTTGGATATAAAATTTTTGTAATACAGTGGATGGCCCTTTATTGAACTCACTTTGGACATGACCATTCGAGTCCATTAACCGAACGATATTTAAAATTAAATCTTATTTACTTAAAAAATATTTATTGATATGTATAAACGCGATTAAAAATAAAATAATATGTAGGTATATTTAAACTCTTTTAATAATAATAATTTAAAAATAAAAGTTGGATTTATGTTACTCGAATGCGTTAAAATCTTCTCTTTGCTGAATCCCCCTGCGTAGAATTTGAAGTGCTTCTGGCATTTGTTTAGTTGATGGTGGTTTTTCATCAGGTTTCTCTTCGTCCCTATCACTATTCACTATCACTATCGCTATCACATTCTCTTTCGGCCGTTTTGACAGTATTATCTTATATCGTATTTATATATATAGTATTCTTTTTATTTATCTAATTTTCAAATGGCCCTATGAGTCGAATATACGAATTTTTTTCTGTGTGTTAATATATTAATATGTGCAAATCGGTACTAGCCGTTTTGAGTTTAATAGGCGAATGAGTCAATTAACCGTGTACGGAAAGAGCGGCGTCCACTGTATTCTATTATTACCCCGAAAGACTTACAAATCGTCGCTCGAATTCGTGATACCAGGAAAATTATGATAAATAAAATATAATATTATATTATTCGATTTGTAAACACGATTCGCACGTACGTTTTCGCAGGCGTAATAACGTGATAATAAATATAATATGACGTGTACGTTATCTGTAAAGATTAGAGAGACGAAATTCAGCGCGCGTATATTATAATATCGTTATAACAATAATAATAATTAGTCATCGTTTCATACGGATATAATATAATAATATCGTTATTGTCTTTTCGTCAAAATCGCACGCGCGTCCTATAGTTAATATGATTATATTATAATTTACGAATATAAAATATATTAGGTAGGTACGTATTCGACCACGTCACGAATGCGTTTTGACGATTTCGCCGGTGTTGCGTTGTCCCGGGGTTTCGGCGGTTCCGAGAAAAAATGTAAAAAACTTTATAAAAAAATAAATATGTAGAATAATAATACAATATGTGTCATCGCGAAAAAAATAATAATAATATTATTATTATTATTATTATTATTATTATTATTACGTATTATTCGGCACGTATGTGTACTATCGACTTCGTGAGCGCGTGCGCCGAGACAGGAAACGTCATGTGTACGTTTAGGTATTTTTTTTTAGTTATATCGTCGAGAAATCCCCATGAATGTCGTATATGCAATAAAATAGAGTCTACGAATAGAACCTTCGCAAAATAATTACTATTATATTCCCAACGTTTTATACAAATTTCGATCGTTTCGCCCACACTTTTATTCAAGTACATTTTCATTGTTCGAATACTAATTCGTACACGTTAAAAATCGTCTAGATTATATTATAATATAATATTATTGAATATTATAATTTAAAACGTTTCAGTTTAAACAAATTGATAACGTTTTATTTTTGACAGTTTAAACGGCCGATATAAAAATGATAAAAAAAAATCCGATCGTATGTCGCCAAGTAATAAGTATAGATAATATAGAAGACAGTCATAATAATAATATTATATTAATTTTTTTTTTTCTAATTAGCTTTTAGTAACTAACTATTACAGCTCAAAAATTATATTATAAAACAACATAACTATTAAAAATATTATAATTTCGCATAAGATTGTGAAATGTCGAAAAAAAGGAAAAACTATTAAAATTCATTACACGAACGAAATAATAAGTTATGGTAATATGTTATAGATATTATTATTATTATTATTATTATTATTATTATTATTATTATTATTATTATTATTATTATATTATTATTATTATTATTATTATTATTATTATTATTATTATTATTATTATTATTATTATTATTATTATTATTATTATTAT
>JAIUCT010000043.1:201305-214784 GCA_021307375.1 Tetraneura akinire
ATAATAATAATAATAATAATAATAATAATAATAATAATAATAATAATCATAATAATAATATCAAGACCATTTGCTGACGACTCGTTTTAAATAAATATTATGATCTACGCATTTAAATGAATATACGTACTTATAACATATTATTATAATCGTTGTCGCCTCGTAAACGTTTTTACCTATATATTATATAATATACGTAATAATTAATAATAATAATACGATATATACCGTATATACCGTAAATGCGAGGTATCCAAACGTGGTTATTACCCGACATTTTATAATATATTACGCACTGACGTATAATGCGCTCGGAATTGCAAGCGATAACGACGATTTATTATGCTAATGACATATTATTGCGTATTATTATTATTGTTATTGTTGTTGTAATCGTATAAAAAAATAAATATATTATAATATACAAATCGTTCCGTCGTCATGACCAACCGCGTTTTAATAAAATATTGTCACCAGAGTTTACCACGTGTAATATATTGTAATAACGTAACGAGGCGTATTGTCGCTGCAATCTGTGAAATCTGGCATTCCGTTTTCATTATTATAACATAGGGAATAATTTGAATATTTTATATTTTATATACATTAAATAAAATGTATAATAAAAACATAATGAGAATAGGAGAATTATTCGAAACGAGATATTCCGCGATTCGATTATAAATTTATATATATCCAAAAATTAACCGTACGACGATATTTTGAAATTTTTAATACAATTTAAATCGGTGTTAAGTAATATTGATATAAAACTTAAATGTTAATTATATGAATTATTAAATTTAAAAATTATATCGTATATTATTTATAATTTTTTGATATCTGTCAAAAAATTTTTTATCGCTACACCCACGAAACTCTTCTGATCTATGCAAGTCTATTATAATATAAATATACAGAATCTGTCGAGTGAGAACATTTGTATGATATAACAATACGGTTTGACCTTTTGACATAATATAATGTATAATATGTACGAAAAGCGCAAAATAAACCGTTAAATCGTACGGAAAACGAGCCAAACCGTCACCGGAAGGGCTAAGACGCGCACGTTTGTCGCGATCGAACGTCAGGGATAATAAATTTCGCCCGTCGATTGTGTTTACTCAGACTTTTCACTTTTTTTTTATTTTACAACACCCTTTTTTTCCGGTCTCCGGCCCGTACACAATAGCCCTCGGGCTATATACGTGATGACGTTTCTGAAAGTCGATCCGGCGTCAACGTCAATAACTCTATGTAATATATACGAGTACATTTCGAATATTTCTATATTCGTATGTCTCCCACACACAGTCCGTTTTCTGAACCGATTCGTCGTCGTTCGGAGATAAAGTTCTTGGCCAAAGAATATAAAATAAAATAAGATTCGTTTTCTGGACCGTGAAAAGAATGAAATGGAATATAAAAGACGAAAAAGAAGCTGTAGAAAAAAAAAATGACCGTAAACATATAATAAATATACGAGGCGAATAAGTCGCAGCGGTAGATATTTATTTTTTTTTTTCGTACCATATATTATTATTATAATGTTTTTAGATGTATATTATAATAGACAAACAAGTCACGGTCCGCGATTTCACGGGTTTTTGCACGACCACAGACCGTACAGTGTCGAAATAATAATAATAATAATAATAATAATAATAATAATAATAATAATAATAGACGAAAATTGCGCGGCAGAGGTCAATCCCGACGTGACACGATGAATCCAGATTAGACGGTTCGATTTAAACAACGCGTGTCGTCGACTCGTCGTGTCGAACGTTTAACGTCCCGATTTAAAATCGACCTATACGAAATATGAGAAAACGACGAAGAAATGTGAATAATGAAAACCACGATTTGCGTATATACACGTGTCCTAACCGTCGAACACAATAATTCGGACGAAAATAATAATAATAATTTCATTTTTATATAATTACGCATATTATATTCATATATAGGTTGCTTTTTTCGCATTATGAATTTTTTTACGAACGTATAAAAAAACGATTTTTCTAAATCGTCGAGCTTTTTTTTAAAAAAATAAATAAACGGTATATAATCGAAAAATACGATTATTTAAAATATTTTTTAGTTTATTTTCCAAAAATCATATTTAATTATCTATATATTATGACTATATAGAGCTTTTTAAAAAAGACCGCTTTATAAATATTTGTCCGTTTTATAATGAAGGAAAAAAAACTATGTTCTTTCATTCAATCTGAGTTATAATAAGCACGTTTAAATTATATAATTTTTTTTTCTTTTTTTATCGAAAATAATACACTTCGATTTGCACGCACGAAAGAAAAATATAATTTAATAATTTATATTGACCGTCAGTTAAAACGATATAATTATTACAACTCTTAGGAATTGAATAAAACTCACGATTTTTTATATTCGGGTTTTCTCGTACTCCTCGGGAGTTCGAGCAAAGAAAACTTAAACAAAAATCAATATTATATTCGTATATGGGAAATATTTTCAGTTTATCCAAAGACCGATGTTAACTATATCCGATATCGTACTCGTACATTCATAGTTTGATAGTTTACAATCATAATCGTATTACATAAATTATATAATATAATTATAATAAAATCTTTTACATTTTTCTCTTCTTGATGACATGAATACGTAACAATACATACAAAATTATCATATTATAATATATTATCTTTCAAACAATATTTTAATTATGTCATATTTCTATAATAAATTATTGATATAGTTTATAATTTGTCGCTTTATTATGTAATCGATATATTATCATAATATAGTATTTGGTCCAAATTTATTTTATATAAATAAAATAAACAATCGGTATAAAGTTGTACGACGAATATATTACAATTTCTTATATCGAGCAATGTTTTCAACGAATATTAGAGTCTTTATATTACATCCAAATATATAAATTATTTTATCGTTTCGAACATTCGGATTGCAAGCCTAATTCGTTATATACCACCCGTAAGTACGTATTTTATTCTTCTTATCCGCGTGTTTTAGTTGTCAAACCTTAAACGCCTATTATAATATATTAGATAAAAATATTCTTATTACTTCATTATACCTTATCGAATTATCAAAAATTATCAAAAATTATCAATTACAAAAACATAATAATTATGTGACGTATTCGTTTAAGGTTTAACGAATCGGCGGCGATCGTCGATTTTACGATAGAAACGTCCGAACAAAACGGAACAAAACGCATGTGTCCGCAATGACCTGCGGCCGGTCGGTGGACTTTTGACACGCGAACGGATTTGATTTTTTATCATTATTGTTTTCGTTTACGGTTCAACGTCCGTGACCGCAGCTGCTGTCGCGTATAACCGTCATAGTCGGCGGTACACGGCGATATCGTAAACGCGTTTAAGGTTATAGGTACACGTAATATTATATTATTACAAATTGTACAATAATAATAATATTGTTATTTCGAGCGCGAGTCGTCGGCCGCTGCGGCAGGTGCTTCGCGTCGCCGAGGGACAACGTCCGCGGCCCGCGGACCGTGTCGCGCGGCAGCAGCGGCGACGCGGTTTCGTCCGGTGACTGCGTTCTTCGTCGTCGCCGCGACGGTCGGATGACTCCTGTCGTCGCGTAATATACGTGTACATAGTTATTATACGGAATGGTACACGACAATAATAACGATTATTATTATCGTGATAATGGACCAAAAAAAGGAAAATTCGGTAAAACAAAACACGAAGACTAGAGGTGTAAGAAAAAAAAATACGCGAGCGCGCACACCACATTTCGCCACAATGGCGCGCGCGAGGATGCGGACCATACGGCCGGTGTATTATATTATATTATTATATATTATTATTTTGTACCCGCAACGTCGTTATCGCGCGTGAAACGGGCAAACCGCACACCGCCGCGAGGCGACGACGGTCGCACAAAATAAAATAATAATATTTATTTGACAGGTCGACGACGAGGCGTGACGAACCGACTCGTCGTGAATATTTTTTAATAAAATAATATCATACGTATTGTGTATTTTATATTTTTAAAAGAGCGATATTATTACTAGACTTTTGTACGTCGTCCGAACTGAGGTCAGGTGTATAATACGGTATACAATTGTCCGAGGGACAAAACAGAGCGCGTCCCGAGCTAAAAGACGAGGTGTGTAATATTAATATTCGTATACGGATGAAATTATCCTCCGTGCGATGTCTTCTTTCTTAATGTCAAATAATATAGCCGCGTGAAACTTAAAAACGTTTGCTCGTCACCTTTTATAGTCGGATTGACTTAAAATCTATATATAGCAATAATTATGTTAGGAGTTTAGGACGATTTCAAATTATATAAAATTGATTTTCAGCGAGTTTTCTTTTGAAGATTGTCCTTACGGTCTTAAATTTTAAGACTCAAAGTATAAGTACTCGTATAGGGGTTTAAGTTATTTTATTATAAATATATGCAAGTAACTATTTTCTCGGGGATTTTTTTTATGGGAGGGGAGAGTATTACTATATTATACTTTCGATAGAATGCTCTTTTTATTATTATTTTAACGTTTTTCAAGAGCTTCGAGTCACAAACCCTTCTCGTAATAACCGAATAAACAATAATATTATGTCGAATATTAAAATTGTACCACTTGGGTATTAAATAGGCAAGTTATCCGTTTATTTTGTTTAATAATTGATTATTTCTGTAAATTTATGATAAGCAATTCGCCAGGTACTGGTCGTAAAATGTTTATTTCTATAGTCAGTTCTTCACAAATTCTATTCTATACGATCGTTAACCTGATTACAATATTAGTAAAATAATAAAATAATAATAATAATAAAATATCAATGTTTAAACGGCTATTATTTTACACGAGTCACGACTCCGAATCAATGTTTATATTTATATTCTTTGGAATAAAACTATTAAAGACTCGTCAGACCGCGTATTTTTTTAATTATATAATAATATAAAATTATTATATTGCGTGTGTGATGAGCGTTGAAAAATTAAAATAAATAATAATACCACGCGTATTATTATTCGGGACTTAAAATAGCATAAACAGTCATTGTATATTATAATATAGTAAACACGATGACATAATCTATTGGAACTCTTATCCTTGGTAAAATGAAAAAAATAAAATGTGACGTTTTTATCTTTGTTGTCGGCATGTATACGTATTTTATATATACGTAACGGCAACGCTTAAAACAATATTTCGTTATTTTTGTTGTTCGTCTCGTGTCCTCTAGATTGAAAAAAATAAAAACAAACAATAATTAGAAATCAAACGTTATTATTATATATATATATTTATATTATATTATATTTATATTGCATAATACGAATATTGGCTAATGTAATCCCGAGGACCCTCGAGGTACTTATCTCATACGGTTACACGTTGCGTTTCACGACAAACAACAAAAAGCAAATTTTATTATTATTATTATTATTATTATTATTATTATTATTATTATTATTATTATAAATCACACACACACACACAGCGACAATGATGCGGACTCGATTATTGTGTGTAAACGCGGACGCGAAAAAAGTATACTGTAATATTCAAATTTTTTTTAATTTTTCCGAAGAGTTTCAAATAGATGTACCGTTGATTTATTGATCTCTGTTCCACGCTCCATTGTAATGATAATGATATTATTATTATGATTTTGTCCGATATAATTTATTTTCCCTTTTATATTCTGCAGCTATCGAATGCCTACGGGAGTCCTATATACGCGCGACAGTTATAATATTATAATAATTTATAACACTATACGTCTATACGGAAATCGCAATAACTGCTTCGTTTGCGTTTTCATAATAATAATTATTATAATTAACGCGTTCATCGTTCTTAGACGTTAATTATATTGCGCACTGAAATCGATATAAATATAACGTTATATTATTATTATTTATTATTATTATTATTATAATTATTATTATTATTCGTTTGTTTTCTGTAAAGTTTACAAAATAATTTGTCCTCTTATTCACAACTACACATACACACAAGCTATATTATGTTTAAATATTATTATCCAATCTCGAGGGCGAAAAAAATTATTATTCCCGTTCTCAATTTTTATACCAACGAAATGATATACGAGTAATATCGATAAATCTAAATATAACAAGTGTGAAATATTAATTTTAACGTTATTAAATTGTATTATTTATGTAAAAAAAAAAAAAAAAAAAACATTATATACGTCGAAACGCCCAATTTTTTAGTTAATACGTGAGTCTATATATTATACACGCCTGACCAGAGGAAAAGACTTATTAAATCGACGTGCCTGTCCGTTATTATAACTGCAATATCGTCGCAGGTGTACACGACGTTACAATATAATATTATATTACCAGGTTCGTCCGCAATATTTTTTTTTTTTGTATTTCACCCCAAAAACGAAGAAATATAATGCCCAAAGTGACTTTGTGTATATATTGTTTAAACGGTTTATACTTGTATATAGGTATATATAGTTGGAATAGGCGCGCATAAACGAAACGGCAATAAACCGCAGGTGTATATAAACGCGGTTATGGTCACTATAATATAATATAATATACTATATCTCTGTCTCTCCGCAGTCTCTCTCTATTTCGGAATATTTTATTTGAAAATTACAAAATTTATACTTAACGTGCGCACAATAACTACGTATATTATTATTAAATTCGATAGAATTATATAGAAATCGAACACGTATAATATTATGTCTGTAATGAATCATTCCCGCGTATATTATAATAATAATATAAATACTCGTGAGGGTTTATGGTTTTAATCGATAAACAAACTCGAGGACGGCGAGAACAAGAATAATAATAATAATAAAAAAAACGTACGCAAGGGTGAATCGACGGGGTTCGACCCGACGGGAAACATATTGGTCTACTCCGGCGGTTTTCGATCGCAAAAAAAAAAAAAAAAAAAAAAAAAAACGTAATATTTATTACCGTTCCGTTCGCACACCGTATATAATATTTATTTATAATACGAAATATATTATAATAATAATATTTAAACACGTCCGTTTGCCTTATTGTTTACGTCCGGCGACACGTGTGTGATGGACTCGACCACTTCATATTTTTTTTTTTTTAACGCCCGGTTTGCCGTACAATAACGCGTATTTGTGTATATTATTACATTTCGGTCTAAACACGAATATTTCACGTGTTATATCGTTCGCACCACGCGACGTTATTATAACGATAATAATTTTTATATTTTATTGTATACACAAACCGTCCAGACGAGGGTCTCGCGTTATAATATAATATATTATATTATTATTATACACAATAACTCTTCATAGTTTTGTCGAACGAGGGCGTATTAATATAATAATATTTATAAAGACCCGTTATTTAAAAAATAAATAAATAAATAAATAAAACAGACGAACTTATAGATTGTGTAAAAATCACACGTGGTTTTGCAAGAGCTCCTTTATATATATATATAATAAGTCTTTTACGTATGAAAAAATATAACAATATATTATTATAATAGATCGCGTATTATCGTCAACGTTTTTATGATATCGCGTTATCGCATACATGATAATATAGAAAAAATAAACAAAGTATTTAAAGTCTCGTAACGTTCGGCGTGGTTCGCGTCCTGTTGCGGACGTATAAATTATTATATCGAGTTCACATTTTAAAAATTCGTCGACTTGTATTAAATTTTCCCATATTCCCACGTATAATATACGTATTATTTATTATAAATCCCACATTCCATACGTTTAATTTGCGACGATTAAAACGAATCGAGTTAACATAAAATGTTATCATTTCGGTATTTATATATAGTGACTATAATATATTAGTAATTCGGATTTTTTAATAATTTGTATTTTTTTACTTCGTACAATAATATTATGTTATCGTTCTGTCTGTAGTGTTATAATTATAATTTGCAATAATTAAAATACGAGTATATGTGTAATATGCAAACTATTGGTGAACACGACGGCCCGAGGCATAGAAAATATAGATTTCAATATAACTGATAAAACAAATAATAATATTTTATATTCGTATAATAATACTTACAGATAATATAAAATCTGCGTACAAGAAATAATCGTATTGTTCGAATACGCGCAGCATTATAATATAGGTCCGGGTTAAGTTATACGAACGGATTCAAAAAAAAAAAATAAAAATATCGTTGGTATATAGCCCGCCTTATTTCCATATAGCGAAACAAACGGCAACGGCGGCGGCGTTATATTGTTATTTTAATTTCTACGTTATTCTATAATTGAATATTCCACAAACAAACATTGTAATTAATTAGTTAAGACTGAAACGCAGTCAAATTGATTTGAAAACAATTAAACTTATTTAAAGAATAACATTATTTTTATGTATATACAGAACCGCTAAGTTATTTCAACGATATAGTGGAGTGGGTAACTATTTAAAGAATAGCATTTATTCGATGGCTCGGGGTTTTAATTGAATCGATCGATAAAGGTAATTATGTGTATAATATATACGTTTTATACGCATAAAAAGAAAGTCAGCAATTTAAAGAAGAAGAAGAAGAAGAAGAAGACGGAATTTTAATTAATATTATAATATACAACAGCGTGTATATTTTATACCTATCAGTTATGTACCTATATTGTGCCTTATCGTTGACATATTTATATGCATTATACTTACTTTATATTATTATATATAAATATTACGAGTAAATGTGACTAGGTCACAATAAATTACATGTTTTTGCCTGCTATAGAACCGCTAGAAGAAAACAATTATTGAAAACGCGAGTCTTCGACTCAAAATATTATTACGTTTTTGACGTTAAACAATAATAATATACCTACGTATTTACCGATGGCGTCCAAAAACCGAATATAATATTATAATATATAAGGTAATCGTACGTTTTAAAAATATCGTAAGTACTTGGTTTTATAATACACCGAGTGCATGAACGTTGAACCGACCAACTCCCGCGTTAACATAATAATATCATTATAATATTATGACTTCTTTTTCTACAATCGCATCATGACGATCAATGACGTATATCATCGGATATATCCATATGAATGGACGTATTATATGATAAGAATATAATAATATAACCTCTCTAAACAACCGTCCGTACATTATACATTATAAATTATAATATATTATACGTTTATGTTGGTCATGGCTCGAACCGACAACGTTTTAATATTATATTTTAAGATGTACCTATACGTATATAATTCTCGTTAATAAAATAATATTGTAATTATTGCAATAATTTCTCAATTATTTATTATATAGGTACCACGTATAGAATTCATATTATAATATTATCACGAAATCGGAGTGTATAATACAATAAAAAATGATAATATAAAGATAAAAAAACGTATACATATATCGATCGAGGAAAGTACAGAAAAATCCTTACAAGAGCAAATCATAATACGCGTATGTACATAATAGCGAAACAATCGCGTCCATTGATCTTATTACAATAAACTATATTATAATGTACTATAAATATTATATTCAAAGTATGTTATGTACATCGAAAAATACTCTAAAAATACTGCTGCGAACCCCGAGGTGGGAAAGGGTTTTTTTTTTAAATTCGTTTTTTTTTTTTTATTATTATTATAACGGCGCAATGGCTTTGTCGGAGCTTTCACTTCTAATTATGACAGCCGCCGCCACCACAAATCCGTATATCCTTTGACCTCGTTTATCATAGAATCTATCTATTTCACTCCTCATTCAAAATAATGATAATATAATAATTCATAACGCGATATAAAACTATAACAATATTATATTATGTGTCATAGGCGCGCGCAAGTAATATTATAATTTTACTTTATTTACAATAGACACGAGTTTTTTTTTCTATTTATTTAATCAGACAGTTACAATATATTTTGATTTTTGAAATATCGTCATTACTGTTTGAACAATGTTTTTATAGTACACACACAGCTAGTTATATCGAAACTCCCCCAGAGAAGATTATTTTACTATACATTTTTTTTTATAAATTATTGTCTTTGCGGAAAGGTCGATCGATATTACACTATACACTTCAATTTTTAATGCCATTTTCACGGTTTTTGTAATTTTTACCACTTTCGTAGACATCGAGGGATGCGGTGATCGCGTTCAAATACACAGACGGGAGTTACTCTGATGGTACTACGATGGAAGGTATAAGGAAATACCAGTAGAAAGAAGAAATACGCCCGTGTGCGATATAAGAATTAAATATTACGGGAGAGTTTAATATAATATCCGTTCAAATATAACGAACCGACCGGTTAATTAGAACGCGCGCGCTCCGTGATAGTTTTCGGCCCAGCAAGACGTCACGTATTTATTATCGTAATAAAATGTTGATATTGTACTCGCGCATTTTTATTCTTTTATTTAATCACTCCGAATCCGTTTAATAAGGTGATATAGGAAACAAAAAAAAAACAAAAAAAAAAATCCGTGAACTTTTATGGCGATTGATCGACCGCGAGCCGCGTGCAGTCTTATAAAACATACAAAAGGGGGTCGCCGCCGTCGAATTCGGCCGTGCCCCGTGTCGATAATAATATTATATTTTATAATATTACACGGTGTGTCGATATATATTTTTCATTATTTTCTTGCCTGTATATGTGCCGCATCGTGGTCTATAGAAAACAATATTAAATATTAAAATATAATAATATTATGTACACAATACACTCGAAACACGTCGACGCGATTAATAATAATAATAATAATAATAATAATAATAATAATAATAATAATAAGAATAATAATAATAATAATAATAATAATATGTGCGTCACACGCTTCATTGATATTATAAAATATAACTACATAATATGGTTATTCGGTGATATACTGTTATAAATATAGATGCAGTGGTTCTCAACCGGCATAATATATAACATTTACAGTTAGTCTCGCGAAAATTAGAAAAGTAAAAAAGTAGAATATAAAAACGATACGTTTTGCACGCCGAAAGTCTTCGAGCCGTTCGTGTTGTTTTTAATTTTTGCTATACAGGTTTTTGCAGTTTTTAAAGTCTCCTTTTCTCAAACTTTCAACGAGTTACGATTAATGGATTTTTTGAGGTTCTCACGAAGTACATGGGATTCTTATACAGGATTTGTGCTTAAGGACGAAAATACTGTAAAATAAAATAAAATATTATGTTATAAAAACCACTGGCCAAACAGTGTAAACTGCAGTGTACGCAATTTATTTCCGAAATTTCTTGTTACAAATTATTACGCGTGCAGTTCGTTTCTTTCAGTTGTGTATCGCGATTTTTCGATCACCCTGTATATTAAATTGTGTACACGTTAAACACGACGCGCAGTGAGTCCTATTCCGCAGATCGGTTCACGTCGGCTTTCTTTATGTAACGCCTTATGCGATAATATAATAATATAACGTCGTAGTGTAAGTTTGGTTTTGGTATTATTATTATTTTTTTCTATTCTTCTTCTTCACCTTCGGGTCGTTGACACAGCCGGTGTCGCATCGGAGGCTTGTAATACGCTGCCATTATGCCCGACGAAAACTAAATGAACATTGACAAACGGAACAATGGCGATTATCGAAAACGCGCCTAGTCGATTTAAAAAGTTTATCCGTACATGTTTTATGTAAAATAATGAAAATCGAGTCATTTCGCTTTTCTAAAAAAAAGGTCTGCGATCCGCACGATTTAAAAATAACGAGGAAATACGAATATATTCTTTAAAAAAAAATAATAATAATAATAACCGTCACACGATAACCGCAAAATTTGTAAAACAAAAATAATATTATCGTAATTATTTCAAAATTTGATTCCATTACTAAACGTAGAGTGTAATATTAATATACCTAACATCGTGTATAGGTACTTAAATGATACGAAAGAATTAAATAAATCATCACTTGTTATAAATTTAAATATTATACAAAAGATTAAAATAGAAAAACAAGAATAAAACATAGGTACTATTAAAAAAATAATTTACATATTATAAGAAGAATTACTCGTTTTTATAATTATTACCATGGTTCGGACACTTCAAAATAATTATCGTATAAGAGATAAGACTATATACGATAATTATTGTATACGTAGTATTGTATGTAGGACTACATTACTAAAATATAATAATATACGAATCGCTAATTGGTCGTATATACGAATATATTTGACATTATTATTACATTTTTATAGTCATCATTACCTAATATATATTCATACCTAATCCATTCTGAGAAAATGGCGTCAAGTGGTACACAAAAAATATTTTTTGTCACCTTACCAGGTATAATATAGATAATATTATACCAAGTACAATAATATAAATTCGGTCAGTTTTCGTATGACGTGTTATGCGGTCACATAACAATATACATGTATTGTTTTTCCTCCAACAAAATGACCCATTTATTTCTCTCTTGTTTCTTATACATGCGTGTAAATTCTTATCAGGGTCCATTCCGATTTATTCTGATTTACATTCATTTACATGGACTATATAAGGTCCATGTCCTCAGCACCGCTAATTAAAGTTTTTTTTTAAGGGCTTTCTTCAAGTTTAAGGGATAGCTCGCTTCACTTTCCGGCACCACTACTTATACTCAAGCACTTTTCGTGAGGATATAGGGCTACGCCCCAAGGGACTATAAAATACCAACCTAATACCTGTTTGTATAACCCTGACATTGGTACGGATAGTCAGAAGTTTTGTATGACCCAAAACTTCGCTACACGAGGGACGGTGTCATATATTATATTATATTAAAAAATAAAGTTTTTATGTCATGACTTAGGAAGGGACTACTTAGCGCAAACTGCGGAACTGACGTGCCAATTCAGCACAAATCTAGCACAATCAAAAGCCCTGTGTTGGATAAAAAAATTTTCCATGGGCGGTGATGAGGACATAGACCTTTTATTAGGTATAATATAAATGAGATAATTGTAATATATTACATAGGTATCGTAAATACTACAAATTTTTGAACGATGATAATAATATTATATTATCATTATCAAATATAAATTTATTTATATACAAAATACGAGTGTATATAATATTAAAATGAAATAACAATAAATACGAAAATTATCAAATAAAATACGCGGTTCAATGCAAATATAACGCATATTATAGGGTATTGCAGTTTTTTCGTTCGTGAAACTTTTTCAATATCTTTGTAAACGAAATTTTGACCACTCTGTATATGAAACCTGTGGTCTAACGATATCTCGACCGAGATGAAGTATCTTACACTACTTTGGGCGTGTGCCGGAGTCTGCTGAATTATTTGGCGTCACAATAATATTACGCTGGTCGATCACACCTGCAGGACGCAAACACAATAATTCCACGCGTATGCGCGGTAATAATAATAATAATAATAATAATAATAATAATAATAATAATAATA
>JAIUCT010000043.1:221602-233590 GCA_021307375.1 Tetraneura akinire
ATAATAATAATAATAATAATAATAATAATAATAATAATAATAATAATATATATGGTATACCCAACGAATAACAACAACATAACGGAACGTACATTATCATATTATTAATATTATTATTTTTATACCGGGGGAAAAAAACGAGTCGTTTGTCTTCTGACGATTCACACAGTCATTGCGACGTTATCGCGCAGAACGCATCGGTACGACGATGTTAAACACAACAATATGATTATATTACGAATTTAATATATTATTATGACGATTATAGAGTGAGGACAGAGGGTGAAACGATAATTATTATTATTGACTATATATAAACGTTTTTCGATCATAACCGTAAATCGTATAATATAATATAAATACCTTTACGTTGAGACCGAACGATTTCTTATTTAGATTACGACGTGACACGTTAATAAAATATATAATATTATATATTTTGTTTTTCTCTTCTTTTCCAAAGTACATGCCGCGTATACATTATACATATATACGTTTTCCTAATCATTTTTATGTTTAATATGTACCTAGGTATAAATTGTTATTTTTTTTTCTTTTGACCTGTACCGTCTCTCTTATATACTCATACGCGTATAATAGGTACGTGCACGGTGATTTCACGAAAACCATTTAATAATGACCAAAAAAATATTGTTTATTTTATGCATACGTTTTTTAATATATCATATACGGTATCGCTGAGAGTGTATAAATAATAAATCAAAGTACTAAAGTATAAATTCGTTTTCGAATAACATCCCCCAAGGGACCGGATGAAGAAAAATGGTATAGATGGAAAAATAATATTATAAAGAAAAATAAAAGAATTAAGTCTTCAAAATCCTGTATTTTCCACATTATACTTTTTTCCCATTAAAAAAAAAGGACGTCGGCCGTATCGTTATTATTTAAATTTCCTTATATATACCTTTATATTATATTATGTACTATATTGACTAATGAACTCATGACTCATGAACCATGAACCATTTTGTACCTATTACCCGGTTCTCGGTATATTGTATTAAAGCTAACAATATATGAAAAAATCAGACACTTATAAATTTAAAATTAATCTACACGCACACGTGATAATATTTGCCTTAAATCCATTAAAGAAAATAATTTGTCCATAATTCGCGAATAGCCGTTAAATTTTAACGAAATTAGAGAAATAAATTTATAAAATTAAATAAATTATTTATGTTTGTAAAATTTGATTAAACCATAACGTAAACGATAATTAAAATGTATCGGTTTCCAATAATTTATTGCGATATAACTTACGTGCTAAATAATATTAATAATAATTATTATTAGTCAGTCTCACGTGATATTTTTATAAAGCAATCGAATTTTTTGTTTTCATTCGCGTTCGACATAATAAAAATATAACCGCGCGCATTACCGCAATAATATTTGAACGAACAAGTATAAGAGGCTATTTATGTTGTATAATATTATTAGTATTTTTATCTAATTATTATTATTATTATTATTATTATTATTATTATTATATATTTTATATTTTAATATATTATTCAATTGGTATACGTTTGGTCGTTGGTCTTGGAGAATTTATTCCTGTGGTTTGAATCAAAGAGAATAACAATTGCACCGTATAGCTAATATAATGTGTCACTGAAACGAAACGTTAAAGATTTATCTTCTCGGATTTTGTATACTGTATAAGTGTGTACTGTTGGTATATAATATTTTTATAGCTGCAGGGATATTATTTTTACAACTATATAAAATTTGTTTTTATACGTTTGTTTTTATTTTTATAGTAATTTTTTATGTAGGAGCCAATTGCAATTTATAGAACTTATCGCGCACAATGTGAGAAATCCCAAAACGTTCTCAATATTTAGTTCAAAATATAATATATAAAATCATTTTATGTCAGTTATGTGTATTTTTTTCTTTTACTACTACATTTTAACAACATAATAATTTAATCAGAATATAATTGAAATCAATTTTTATAAATAATAATTTATAACTATACGAATCGATAAACAGAAAATTAATTTTATATGGTCGTCTAAAAAAATGACTATATTATTTATAATAATAATTATAATTATTATTTTTTTTTAATTATCGTCTATAATAATATTTTGTAATAATATTTTTACAGATTTGCTAACTCAAGGCCAGAACGTCTCAAAAGCGAATTGGGTTTGTTATATTATATTGTACGAAAATCGAAACTAGCACATTATTATAATATGTAAACGCATAATAAGACGCGCGTTTGTTCCATATCTATAGTTTATAATATTATACGTTATATATTAAGGATGTAAATTCGGTCTAAGTATTGCCGTTGGCACTCAACAAATTGCTGCCTCTGAATCTCTATAACCACTTAACCGGGGCCGGATTTACCTATAATAAAAGGCGCGCCTCTAGGCTAAGAACTAGCTGAGAGCTGAGACCCTTCCCAATTTCTATATATCAATTTTTAAATGTCTAAATAAAAACGTACACGAGTAACGGATTAATTTAAAATTGTATTAACGTCTCTGTTAGATCGACAAAATATTGAAAGTATAGATATAGGTTAGGTTAATTTTTTAAAATTTTATAATAGGTACATAATTTGCCATAAATTGGATCCGGGCCTCACACGGTTTAGCATATACTCGTAAATATAATACAAAACGTATTTTTGACATTTTCGTTTTATTTAATTTATTTCAAAAACAATGTAATAATATTACGGAGGAGAGTATAGTTTACCTATATTAGCATATGTGTATTATGTACAATTTTGATGCAAGTACACAAATATTATACCACCAGACGTTTAATTCTTATCGGGTGAAACGTTGCCCAGTCACCGTCCATGATCCTACGTCTGCAGCTTTTATTTTATCCGATTGTTACAATAACGATCCGCAGTTAATGAGCCGCGAGTAAATATGCGTTCTGTATAACCTTTTAAACCATTAAACTGAAAAATACGTTTTTCGTCCGTTTCGCGTGCGTGATGTAAATGAGTTTGCCGATTAAACTTCGGACGAAAGTTTTCGAGGACGCGGTGCTCTGGGAAGAGAATATTATATAATGATATATTATTGGCTCGAAGTGGAAAATCGTCGGTTGTAAAGTATAATATTATAAACTTAAAAAAATACAATTTCCGAACATCAGTTTGGCGGGCATTTGCGAAATCGCGTTAAATTCGTGTAATATTTCGAGTTCAATATTATTATAATTAGGAGATATCGATAATAATTTTCCTCTTATTATCGTATTCTCGAAAAAAAAAAGTCTAAAAAAATCCAAAATATCCCAATATTATACTTTATTTTGTTTGATTATTACGTGATTGTCCTATGTATGAGAATAATTATGTTAATTTTTAATTTTTTTTTTTTTTAATTTAACGTTACAATAAAACTAAAATAAAGATCAGTGTGTATACGAATAAATCTCATTTAATTCTTAATCTTTTCCCTAAAAATATAGTTAATATATTACGTGTTCCTCTAGCTCACGGAGTCTTCACGCGGCGCAATCTTCTTCGGACCGTCGAAATAAAATCTAAGAGATTTGAGGAGAAAAATTTTATTTCGTTTTCACAAATTTATATTATATTAATATCGTTTACTCGACAAATTTTGAACAAAAAAAAAAAATTTGTTTTGTAAGTTGTTTCTAGAAAACTTCGGAATTCGTATTATATAAACGTACGTGTAAGACCGTATTTAAACGTTATATAGATGAAAACTGGTAGCGGTCGTCCTATATATTATTATAATATCACGTGGGGCACGTGTCCGAGCTCAGAACCAGTCGTTGGGCGGAGTTCAATTGTCCGGAAAATTATACGTTCGTCACGGTGTCGTGCGCGTTTTCCCGTGCGCAATGACCACCCGGACAGATAACGCGCCTCGTGTATTTCGCTTCGAATCGAATTAATCGCGCACGGACACACATTTCACGTTATCATTATTATTATTATCATTATTATTATACAGTCCGCCTCGTCACGTTCTGTCTTCTGTGTCAGCGTACGTACGAAGTTCGATCATCATATCACCTATATAAAAAATACTCGTCTTACCGTGAGTAATTTTCAAGAATTTTGAACAATATTGCGAAATCCTAACGAATCGTGTCGTGTATTTCAAAAAAAATTAACAAATTCGTTACCTACCCTTCTTATATTCTGCTATAAAAATGTGAAGGTCATTCTTTCATCGTCCAACCCCGAAGACGTCTGCAAGTTATTGTCATATTATAACGTTCAAATGTTAAATCACGGTCGCTTTCGCTGATTTCGAACAAATTACACCGATTCGAATCTTCCGATTACAAAAAAAAAGTGATATTATTATAATATTCATATAACGCTATACACGATTCGTAATATTTTTCTTTTCGCTCAGAATATACAAAAAATATGCTCGTGTATATAATTATAATATATAGAAATTCCCTGGATCTCTTTTCGATTTTATACCGCGGTAGGTATGCAATACGTGTTACATTCCAACGTTATAAATTATAACATAACAACTCGAATCAATTTTGTTCGTTAATTATTTACTCATTTGTCCATGTCTCAAACCGCGTACCTACCCTGTTATAATAATAATATTATTATTATAATACTGAAGTATATTATTATGTATTAAAATAATCGCACGCGAAATGACGTGTCATGTACAGAGTCGCGTTCGCGTATGTGACGACGACAAGTGATTGAGCAAAAGAATATTCGAAACGCTGTTTCGCGGAATCGCAATGTTTCGAGGTAAGCTCGCGCATAACCGCGGTTACGTGTCACGCGGATAACCGTTGTTTTCATCATGGTTAACAAATTATTCTTAATCAAATACCGCACGTGAATATTAAACGAATAAAACAATGAAGTCTATACTCTTGGGCGATAACTATATTATAATATTGTACAGTCGGTAATACACTTTACGTGTATGTCATCAGCTTTGAAGTGAATAATTTTCGACGAACGCTGGAAAAAAATAAGACTCTTTACTTTTCCTCTCCAAATTTAAATAAATAATATTAATATGTCTGCGATATGATGCCCGAAAGTGTCGCGAAACCGTATTTTATTGAAATTAATTTGCGACGGAATTTATTATATTATGATAATATGGTACCATAATATTGTTATAACAGTTCGGAAGACGTTGAAATCGGTGAAACTGTTTATAAATTTATAATAATTCCAACGAGACTAGCAGTCATAATAATAATAATAACAATGCGTTACACGTCGTACGACTGTTCCAGACAGGTTTTCGAGACAATGTACGCGTATATTATTATTATTATTATTATTATTATTATTATTATTATTATTATTATGATATTTGTACACGCGTTTGACGTGTGTTGCGACTCTCGAGCTTATAATATTATATAGAATATAAATATAATATTTCCATTGTGGCGGCCACGACCTAGCCGAATAAAATGTTTTAATTACAATATTGTTATTATGGCGAATTATAAAATTATAATATTTTATATCGTATATATACGATTCATCGTGAAAGTACTCTCTCGCGTCATATCAAAATCATTTGCACGCATCGCCGTCACAAAAGACAAAACTCAAATTATATAATAATAATATGTAAAAATAATAATAATAATAAACGTTTATTAAACGAATGCATATAATTTCAGTCTGATATATGAAATGTAATTTAATAATAATATATTTAATTCGGTTAAATCGGGAACAAAATATTTAGGTATCCTATACCCGTTGACCACGGTAACCGTGATAATATTACAAACTCCATGTCGATAAACTGCCTGTGTGTCGTTGTGTTATATAGATTAAGATTATAATAATATCTAAAATATCGTCGAAATTTGTTTCATTAATAGGCACGTCATTTGTGTTTCTTTTAAGACTAACGACTGACTCTTCGATCCGACAGTTTTTCTACATTATACTTTATACAATTATATATTATGACGAATCTCCAAATAATTACAGTAGGATTATAATAAGAAATAACTTGATAGATATAACATCATACTCGGTTTACTAACCTTGTCAAACTTCACGTGACACTGGCCAAACGCGCGTGATATATTATTTTAATTGTTGTGAACTCGACGACCGCTGGCCACGACCACGGTATATATACGGTCAAAAATCACGATAATTATTACCACACACGGACTTTATATATATTATAATATAATATGTTAATAATGACCGCGTATGTACCACGGTCGTTGCCGGGAAATCACAAACACGTGTGAATATTCGTATTTTTTTCGTCTCGCTGTCAGACGCGCATATACCACATAATAATATATATAATAATATATTAAATACCGTTCGTTCAAAATTTAATATACAACGCATTATTATTTCGTACGTTTCTTCTTTGGTCCACTTGCTTTAAATAACAGTTATATTAATATATACAAATGAAAATAATGATATTTATTTTGATAATAATTATAATAAATAATGAAATTATTATTTTTTGACCTGGCTAACTTTGCAGTTCAAAAAATGATAATAGACGCATGAAAAAAGGTCCATGTCCCCAGAACCACCCATTAAATTTATTTTATCAAATCCAGGACTTTCGATTTTGCTAGGTTTGTGCTGAATTGTTCGTGCTATAAAATTATAATTTTCAAGTGTAAAGGATAGCTCCTTCTCCTACCGGTGATACTTCGCGACACTTTTCGTGTGGATGGGCACGACCCAAGGGATTAAAATATTCCTAATACTAATTTTTGTAACCCTGATACTGCTGCGGATAGTCAGGGGTTTTGTGTGAAGTTTGACATAACTTAGGAGGGTCATAACACAAACGGTGAGACGGACGGCACAATCCAGCATAAACCTAGCACGCAATTGAAAGTCTGGGTTTGATAAAAAAAAATTCAACGGACAATTGTGGGGACATAGACCTCATGAAATAGGAGAAATAGATCATGATATTATAAGTGATTTAAAATATAGGAAATTATGTGACATTATAATAATATTATAATCGCGTCGGTTGTATAAGAGTTTCGCACACGAATCGATGCTTGTGTGAATGTTTATTCGTTTAAACGCCCGCGTTAAAAATATTTCGGACCTAGCGTGTTTTTGGATTTTCTTCTGTTCTGTTCTATAAAATTTATAGAAGACGACAACGGAGATTGAGACGTCCATACGTAGCCGCGTGACACGACACACGTCGTCGGAAGAAATACAACAAAAAAAAACTCGCGCGTCCGCCGTCTATTGTTCGGCGCTCCTCTGTCGCGTATATAAGATATAATAATAATAATGATATATTGTAGGCGTGTACAGAGCGATCATCAGAAACTCATCGTTACTGCGAGATACGGCCTATATAATTTACGGTACATGATGAGATTTTATTCGATCGCTCTGTATACATAAAATATAATATCGCACTTTGCTATACGGCGAGACGCGCGTGTATTCGTGTATATTATGCATGCAGTAATAATAATGATAACGTTTTAGAAAACGATGACGAGTTAAGATTTCGTTTTGTTTTTTCGTTCTCCCGAACGGTGAAGTGTCGAAAATACGAGCCGAATATAATATCGAAACGCACATAATATTATAGTCTTCGTGTCCGAAGAGAAAGAGTGCAGGACACCACGACGACGACCGGGGGCGTGACGCGTCCGGGTGGGCGCGAAAATAGAATAATATAATATAAGATGAACACTTTATATTATTATATTTATTGTTGAGTATTTGTGTGTAATTTATTTAAATAAAATAAACCCATATCCACAAAAAAATTTTATTTTATTTAAGCGAATACGTATTTCGATAAAAAATATTACCATCTTCAGTGCAAAACACAGAGTGACCGTTTCCGTAGTCTTCAGTCCAGAGTCTTAAAGATGTTGACTGGACTGCATGCTCTGACTGGAATGAATAATTTCGGTCGGTCGTTCGCCTTTTATGCTATTTTTTTTTTAATGTAATGAGCTTCTTTGATTGGTCTTCCAATCGTAGCTCGTAGAAATATATATTCCTATCGTAAACGCAAAAACAACCAATTAAGCGCGTAATGGCGAGCTTTGATTGGACGACCAATCAAAGAAACTCGTCACATTCAAAAATAGCATAAAAGGCAAACGGTCGACCGAAATTATTCATTCCAGTCACAGCAGCAGTCCAGTCAACATCTTCAAGACCCCGGAGACAAGAACGAGCTACACCGACATTCAGTTTACAACATTTTTTCACACAATCAACAAGGTGTACAAAACTAGACCGAAGATCACTGAACCCGCCGCCTTCGAGCTGAATAGCCGAATACGACTGTTGACTACCATGACAAAAACTTCGACGACCGCCGCCATCGTACGAACAGGGTCCGCTGTCCACATCATCAATTATAGTGTTTTTCAAAAATTCGAATCAAAGAAAAATATCCATACCAAAAAATTTGATAATCTCATATTAGAAAAGAACAAAATAAAGGAAAACAAAAATTCAAGATATCGTAAAAATAATTTAGAATTGTTCCAAGAATGAAGAAAAGATGTAATAAAAAATCACACAGATGATACATTTAAAAAAATCGAATTAGATATTTTACAAATGAGATTAAAAACGAGTTTTTTTGCTCCAACCAAAACATCTTTATTGAAAATAAAGATATAGCCAGAAAATAATGTTTTAACTTGATAAAAAAAGGATCAAAAATTAAATTACAATTTCCATAAAAGAAGAAAAAAGAAAATCCGTTCAAAATCATTCAAGAATTAAAAAAGAGAAATAGTTTTTACCTAAAATCCGACATAGCGTAATTTTAAACAAAAAATACCATCCGGAAAGAATGACAAAATTGTTTAATACAGGACTATGGTTAAATCTTATACCTACCTACTTTCTTAATGGTAATGTCTGTTTAGTTAATGTTGGATACTACGGGACTCATGCCATCTCCTGTTTTGTAAATTTTTGGTAAACTCTATAGTTTTGGAAATTATGAATTTTGAACTTTAGCAGAAAACTTATATTTTTTTCTTCGATTATTAATTTTGAACTGTTTATAGTTTTGGTGCATTCTTAAATCATTTTATTTAATGGATTCTTTTTTAAGTCGATATTTGAATCTATTATCTAAATTTCCTTCGTAAATAATCTACTGAGCCATGGCAAGAAATATATTATTCCTCGTTCTTGCATTCTATATATAGTCGTCTTGCAGAAATATCACGTTTGTGTATATATTAATTTTCTATTAATATAATATATTATAATATTTTCCCGCGAAATGTAATCTTTCTGTATTATGATAACGTGTACACGATGTAAATTTGTAACAAAATATTATATATTATAATATTTAATACCTATATATACGTATAGGTATTTAAAATAGATGCACGGCAGCGTTCGTAAATGACGCGTGTAAACATATTATTATATAAGGTTATGACGATATTGTATACCGCGGTATAAGCTTGGTCACGATATTTACGTACAAAACGTAGGTATAATATATAATATACAAGAACACGTTCGGACGACGTTAATCGATGTTCGAGTACCAAACACCGTCGCGTTTTGTTTTTTAAAACGAACGTCACGGTTTAAACGTATATAATATTATATTTAAATTTTATTTCCTTTAATAAATTTTACTCCTCGTCTCTAGGGACAGATGAAACCGGAGTAGATGATATAATAACGTTTTGTGTAGAGGAACTATAAACGATACGCGTATTAGGTATATATTTTTATTTTACAAGTCCTTGACGTGAACGCGGACACGTCGCGTATAAATAGCCGTTTCCTAACACTCCGACGGAGGGTCCACGGATTTTTATTCCCATATATCCTTTCTTTTATAATAATAATATCTTTCCACGCAACATCTCAGTGTCGTAACCGCACTCGGTTCACCATTGTGATAATAATATTATACCGCGGGGACGGTTAAACGAAATCATCTGGTCTATCGTCGCCATAATATACGCATCGTGAACCACGCTATATATACAAGTATATATAAATATATATTATAAACGTATAATATGTTAAAATTGAAATTTTATATTATAATAAAAATACGCGCGAGTTATTTTCAGAGCCCCTCGGTTAGGTCCGTTCGAATATATTACGACTATACGAAGTTCACGTGTGTGCTTCCTGTCGTTCTTCCGATTCCAATTGCACCGTTCTTCTTCATCCCTTAAACGACGACCACCTCAAAGGAAACGCGAAACGTATTTCGTATACGTAACAATATATACTTGTATTATATAAGTACAAAAATATCAGATATTGGTATATTATTATTATTTTAATAAAGTTCTGTATACGATAATATAATATACGATTGCAGTGACTATATACGAGTATAATACAAATGTTATTTTGATATTAATATTCGGCACTCGGAACGTTTCATATCTAAGTTAATTCTTATCGAGAATAGTTGATAATTTCTTCTTTTTTCAAAAAAAAATTATATTAAATTATATTTTTTTTATATAGTTAGGTATACCTATCGAATTATAATCCGCTATAAATTTTTGAAAGGTACGTTCGTAAATTAAATTCCCAAACTCTTAAATTGTTGTATAAATGGTAGACACCGTCATTTAAATTATCGTCAATTAGTTCGCGTCTTTTCGTTGTTGCAGTATAATTATTATATAAGATTTTTAAAGGCGCGAAGTCTCTATATCCATATATAATATATACGCAATAGAAAATTTCATAAACATTATTATAAACGTCTACGTCAATAATATTATCCTGGTCCTGAAGTTGTAATTAAATATATTACTTTTGATCCTGGCCAGACATGCGACTCGCGTGCAGCGCGAGACCTCCGCGCGAAGATACAATAATAATAAACCAGCTATATATTCTCGCGTACCGGGAAAATCAAAGCGTCCTTTGATTTTCGCAATTTTAATTTGCGACGAGTCTCGACGCGTTCACTAAAACGTATAAATGACCTATATAATATAAGCGTAAATCGTAAAAGCGACGACGTCGGTTATTTTTTATTTTTATTTTTCGAAACGAAATTATTTCGCTGAGGTTTTTTTATACACTTCTATATAATATTATAAGGTATACTGGTGGTAAAATTGATATGAAAAGGTGAGGCGCCTAAATTGTATGTTTTATTTTTTCCGTCAGAAAACAGTGTATAATTTAATAATATTATATACTCGTATAATACGCCTATATATACACTGTCGAAGCGTCGAGTTGAATAAATTGTCGACCGAGTGCAAAAGAAATCCGTTCAATGACGTTTATACATTTATCAAATTAACTCGCTATCAGACACTTTTCAAATTTCAAGATAACGCGTATCGTGATCGTGTTACGACTACGAGGAACTGCAATCCATCGTTTCGATTTTCTCGAATTTTATATTTCATCGACTATAAGATGCGTGTTATAATATTATTTACATCATCAGATAGTTATAATATAAATAGTATTTAGTTTTAAAATTTTAAGCGGTGATTCCTTTAACTTATAAAATAAGTGACTAAAAAAATGTATTTAATATTTTCATCATAATTATAAAAATATACCGAGTATTTTCTCAATATTTATCAAAACAGAAAAACAAACTAAAATAAATATTATAAAGAATTTAATAGATTCATTTATGCTTTAACTCTGAAGATTAAAATCTAACAAAAAAGAAAAAAAGAGCGCCTACGTCTTTCTTAAACATTTGAATTTGAACAATTGTCACATTCACACGTATAATACATATAGAAACAGAATAATATGCGATTAACATAAAATTACATAGGAAAATTATGCAAACAGCCGTTTTAACCGTTTTTAGAATAACGCCAGTCATTCGTTGCAATCTTATGCGTAGTTTTTCTCGAGTGATAAATATACTCAAATTATTATTCTTTATTAATAATAATACTTTCGCGAACGTCATTATTATTATTATTATTATTATTATTATTATTATTATTATTATTATTATTATT
>JAIUCT010000043.1:271905-293762 GCA_021307375.1 Tetraneura akinire
AATAATAATAATAATAATAATAATAATAATAATAATAATAATAATAACATTATTATTATCTACCTTACGTGGGTACAAACGCACATGGATTTATTATTATAATTTATTCGGAGACGATATTATATTATTGTTTTTTTTTCTGTTATTATAATCATTTTTCTCATTTGTTTGTTTGTTATTTTTATTTTTTTTTTCTGTTTTCTTGTTAACGTTCTGAAACCGTGTACATAACATAAATTTATGTGACGTACCGGTGGTATAGTGTATAATACGCGCGTACTTGTGTACTCTAACCACTACAACACTATAATACCTATATAATATCACAGTGATAAAAAACAAGTTTCGGACAATAGCATTGTTACTTTATTTATAATATTATATTTTTCGGTATTGTATAGTCGAAAAACGTCTTATTAATAATTGTTACGTCTTCATGTTTTTCAATAATTCAATATTTACACAAGTTTTTTATTTTTAATACCTATAATGTTTCTTTAACGTTTAAAACAATAATATTATTGTTGTTATTGCCATTTTGATTATATTATATTGGATGTGCGAAATATAATGATATCAATAATTTTTCGGTTATATAGTAAAGTATGTGTCTTTTAAGTTTCGCGTGATATCACCATACAACTTATTAAAGTTATCATTAGATCGCGTTAACCAAAGAAAAAGTATAAAATTAGGTCCTAAAGTGCACGAGAACGGGAGGAAAAAATAAAAAATAATAATAATAATATTCTATTACGAGTATATAAGGAAAGTGGGCTTGATCGATATTATGATATTTGTATATGTTATATCCACAGTTCAATTTTTCATTCACATATCACGATGCGTAAAACGCTGTATTATGTTACATAAAAAAATGACGTGCACAAGGAACGTACAGAGCAGACGAAAGCGAAATCCGCTGTGAAAGTACCTACGTATAATGTGTTATAATATGCAAAATCTTTTATGAAATTTCTCCGTTCGAATATGATAATTAAGCGATTAATTTCTACAATTTTTTGCCCCGATACCGAAAACTTCGACCCGATCGTCGACCGATGCAAAACGTCGTTCGACGTCAATATTAATTAGTCATAAAAAAAATAATAATATTTATAGGTACATTTTTATGATCCAAATGCGTAATAATAATTGTTACATTTTGACGAAACGTATAAGTCATCGGGACGATCGTGGCGTAACGTTATTATTATACCGCGGTGTGACGACGTCAAGTCTGTAAGTTTTTGAGGTTTGCGTTCGTGCGAACTCGGGAGAAAGGCAAAGAGACGCGACGAAGATTTATCGGCGGACCCCGTGGGCGGAAGATGTGTGTCGCACGGGCATTATAGGACATCGCATATCATGCATAGCAAACATTCGCGGGTACGACTGGAGCGTATACAGGGCGATCGGAATGAAAGGACAAAAAAAGAAGTTAAGAAAAAGATAAGAAATGAAATTTCCCGTCAGGTCTTCAAAAGGACTTTATAGATCTAAAGGACTTCATATAGGACTTTATCGGATGATAACTTTATCGCAAATCGTATCAACGTACCTATTTATATAATATTATGTTAAATTATACTTGAAACGGTAATATACTTTCCGATCGCTCTGTATGCGTATGCCATGTGACGAGTACATATTATTATTATAACGTTATAATAATAATAATATGGTCTTTCTGTCGTCGTTGCACGCCGCGAGGTCTGGCGTGAGCAATATATCGTTTCGGTTGCGCAACGCGGTCACGCTCGTCCGTTCGAACGACCGATTTGCATTGAATCGCGCGAAAAAAAACGATTCCGAAGAATATTATTACATCCGACCACCGAGGCATACCCGAGCGATGGTCGTCGTGAGAGATTGAAAAGAATATTATAATATATATTATTATTATTATTATTATTATTATTATTATTATTATTATTATTATTATTATTATCATCATTATTATTATTATTATTATCATCATTATTATTAATATTATCATAAACTGAACTCTTTACGTCCGCCCACGTCGAAATTTTTATAATGCTATACGCGTTTTTCGTTTCGTTTTACTCATACGAGCGAGTTATTGTTATATTATAATATTCTTCGTCGGATTATATTTTAAATATTTTAAATTTATAAATGACGTGTGCGTTGAACGCACGTTTCGCATACACGTGATTTGTATAAATAATATTAGATAATAATTATTTCGACGAATTAACCGCGTGTATAAACTTCAAATAATCAATCGAATCGACTATGTTATACTTATTTTTTTTTTCAAAATACCCATACTGAGTCCTTGCATTAATTATTAGATAATAGATGATGACATTCCAACACCGAGTTTTATAAAGTTTTAAAATATCCATTCTGTTCTATATTTCGAACGTTTGTTTTTTTAATCATTTTCATATAATATTTTATAATATAATAATATAATATAATATATTTTAATATAATAATAATATTAAAAATAATAAAAAAAGGTAACTATTTTCAAAAAAAAATCTCGAATAAATATAAAATGAAATCACTATGACTAACCTAATCACTACATTATAATATGCATATAATAATATAATATAGTTTAAAACTTATTTCGATTGACACGAGATAAAAGTATTTCGCGTATAGTCGTTTTTTTAAATATAAAAATATCATATACGAATAATATAATATTATTATCTCTTATTATATCGGGTTTACTATATGTATTATATACATAATATATTATAATCGGTGTAACCAATACACAACCGGACTCGAGTGCTGAGTATACCGCGTTTGGTTGACCCGTTATATAATTATACATTATTATGTATATTCAATTCTATATGTCCAATGTACCATTATTATTATTGTTGTTATCACGATACTTATATACATATGTAATATCGGACTAATCGGACTAATCGGCTGAGGTCAGTTGGATTTCAAAAGAACGATTTTGAAATTTAGCCACACTCGAGATATGGTATATTATAATATACAGTGAAAAGGATCGTTTGTCATTATTACGATTATTATTATTCTATACTCTGTTGTTATTCTTTTTTTCTTTTCTTTTTTTTTTTTTTAGGTGCCGCGCGCCCTTTAACCCTTTATCGTCACGTGTTATTGTATCCTATGAGCGTGTGTGGGCACAACGACCGAAAACACGATAATATTAAATATATACCTGCCAACGACATCCGAGTGCTTCGCCTCCCCCGCGCGCGTCGTTTCCAGTGATAATATCGTGGACTTTTTTTTTTTTTTTTTTGTCGTTGACCAGATGCTCTCGTTTATTCCGTATCGTTTTGCCGGTGTTTTGACGTGACGATCTCGTTGTTTATTCATTATTATCATTATCATTATTATTTTTTTTTCCCCCAGTTTATTTATTTCCTACGAACTGATAGGGTCAATCGGTCGACCGAGCGCTCTTGCACAGACAGAGAGACGGACGCGTATTTTTAATTTTAATTTTTTTTTTTTCACCGTGTTTGCTCGACCGGAAAATTGATAACAATATAACTCACGTACACATTATACAAAACGACTGCTGTCCGACTGCATAATGAGATAGGGGTACGCTTTAACCCCCGTCCCTCCGACCTGAACAAAACACACCCCGGTCGTGGCAGGTACTATACGATAAGTAGGTATATATGTATAATACATCACGCTAGTTTGTTTTTACGAATCGTATTTTATTCCTACGTCCGAACGATATCTCACGTTATACATTTTATAATCGTCGAGAAAATTTCTGACATTTCAACTTCCGTTTCAAAACGCATTTTAAACCGGAAAGAAATTGAAAAAACATATCGAAATTGAAAAATATTATTGCGACAAATTTGTAATAATTAATAACGTTTTTTTTTTTTTTTTAATATTATACTTATACGCAGAAATTTATTTCCGTTGTTCGAATGAAAATTATTACGAATATAATCTTCGACTTATCACGTCAAAATCAAAAAATTCCTCCAGTTTTGAATGATTATTTATAATAATTATTATCGTATTACGCTGCGAATTTTTGAAATCTATTATCTCTCGGTCGCGTTTTAAAATTCATGTAACTATTAACGTTTCCATCGCGGTCCTCTCGGGCACATACAAGTCGATATTATTATTATTATTTTCATATGGTGTCGAGGATAGATCGATATCGTCCGTGTGCGAGTGGGCCGGACGAGATTGCTTTCGCGGTGGAAAAAAAATTTTTTTAGATACAATAACTAGTAGATTAACACGCATTGTTCGAAGTGTCGCTCGCTATACGGTTCGTCCAAAGAAACCCGGGCGAAAACGACGTTTTCTATACAATATCGATTTAATATTATATTAATAGTGCAGAGTTCATCGGACGACCTGCAGACGCGATGACTTGTCGCGTTCGAGGACCGCGAAAATATAATATTATATTCGTATCGTTCAACGTCCGGTCATATGGGCACTCCTATAATTATTTTTTTTTTAACAAATTCCAATATAAGTCGCTATGTACTCGCTATAAACCGCGATTTGTAACAAGTGTCGAAAATGTATGAAAAATGGTACATAGGAACTGCGTATTGCGAAAATTCCCAAGATACGATATAAGCATCACGCAGCTGCAGATAGATCTGGTTGGGACTGGTTCGTCGTCGCGGCCGCCGGTCGAGTATATAGTAGTTATTTCCGAGCGCTGCCGATTTCTCCAATCGCTTTGGAATTTCAATTCGTGTTACCTAGGTCCTAGTCCACGTATGTGTATATACCCGATTGTACCACGCGAGTATAATATATATATAGGTATATACTGGTATGTAAACAGTTGTAACCTCGATGCTCGCCCGGTTAACGTAATAATATAAGCGTGACGTTTAAATCGCGACTATCATCTTCTATTGTGACTGCGTATACATATAATAAGAATAATAATAATAATAATAATAATAATAATAATAATAATAATAATAATAATAATAATAATACGATATAGTAACATAATGTAATGCGGTTATGTGTGCGTGTATTACACACGTATTATATAGGTCGTTCGAGGATAGGATGATTTGAATAATTTTCGCGACTATATAAAAATGGAAATTTTTCGACTCGCCTAAGTACTAAGTACACATAACACGCATTGATATTATGTAGTGGACATCGAGTTTGAGCCATTATTGCGATGGCAATGAACTTTTATTTAAAGTATAAGAGCATGACCACGACGATGATGGGATAATTATATACATATACGTTTTCCATTCACGCGTGCTCGCCGCGTGTGCGTGGGTTCGTATAAATAATTGTAAATATATTATTATTATATTTATCGAATCGGACACGGCTCAAGTCGTACATGTATTTTATACTTACGGACAGCGCGAATAAGAATACATTTTAGTATGCGTATATGGTTACATTCAAAAAAATTACGATCAAAACGCGTTTGTTAATTTGTTATAAGGTCCTTAGTTCGACTGACTTTTCATCGAATTACTTATTATAACATATACCATAATATATACAAATATTTTAATCGTAACGTTTAATTCCTATACGATTTCCTAGGTATATACCTGTATACATGCTGAGCCAGGAACGTGTTGAGGGAACTTTTAAGAGACTATAATTGCTCCTCGATTAAAATAGAATGAGTAACATTTAATATTAACAGTAATAAAAAAAAAAAAATGTGTTGTAATGTATGATAGTATGTATAAATCAATAATTTGTTCAAAATTATTTGAATCTAAATTATGAGTATAATATTATGTTTTGGCGGAATATTATAAAAAAAAACATGGGGGTTTTACGTTTTTAACCTAAAATTAATCTTCGTTCCTCACCAAAGAATAGTTCAACACGTCACTGTACTACAAGTAGATAACCTACTTGTAAACCGAATTTTTTTTAAAAATTTCGTGTTCAAATAACTTAAATATGAATTTAAAAGTTAAAAAACAAACGACTGAAACGTTTAAATGTTTATTGAAATGTATAAACAAAAAATAACCTGTACATTTTTATAGTTAGTACTCGTACTACTCGTAGGTATACCAAAATATATTAATAAACTTACTAACGAACAAGGTATTTTTAATTACAATAATTTATACGATTTTTAATTATGAATATATATTATTTTTCTATGCTAAATTTATATTAATAATATTTATTATATTTTTCTGAGTTTTGATTTGTGAACGAAATTTATACAAGAAGGTTGTACAAATTCTTAATTATAGCTTATATTTTACAATAATTCAAGTAAGAAAAAAATAAAATATTTTTTGTTACATTTATATATTTTATACAAATAAGTAAAACTTAAATCCATACCGCTTTCAATTACAAATACTTGTAAATATATTTGGTTTTTAATTAAAATTAAACTTTTAAAATTAAAATAAGGAAAAAAAATGTTTACACTCTCAACTAAGCATATTCGGATAAAATAATTTATTACAATATTTATGATATACTTTTAAATAGGTCCTGTTAAAATCGTATTTGAACAAAACAATCGACAATAATTAACATTATAAAATTATAAATTTATTATTCATAAACACCCTCATTTTTTATGCGCTCGTATTCATTTATCTGTACAAAGTGCATTGTTTTAAGAATTTAAGATAATAAAAGGTCAGACTTTCTATACATTACATAGTTTCCGTTAGAACGGTACGATTTAAATTTTCTTAATACGTAATTAAAAATAGACTTAATTGCAAAGCACACGTGGACGTTAATAATAATGTGATATCTCTATTCCAATAAATAAATTCTTTTTTCTATTTGGTAATATCATTAAACAATGATTCAATAATAATTCTTATAGTATATAAATTTGAAAATTATCGGACAAAAAAAAATAGAACTATATAACAAAAATAATTATTTTATACGTTATTAGTTTCTCCCTGACAATAAAATACGGCTAACCAGTAACCAGTAACCACGTTTTCCCGTCCGATTTTTTTTTTTTAAATAAAGAATAAAAATATTATAATATATAATATATTTTTGTATTTTTTTGCTATGAGATATTATAATATATTATCCATATATAATACATAATATGATTTACTGTTATATTATAATATCGAGACTTAGACAATATTATAACTTTGCGTATTTCCATCTTGGTGGTGACAAAAGCAGCTAGTGAAGTGGTGACTATATCATATAAATAATATATTATTGTAATACCAATTCAAAGACGATATCGCGGGAATGTCTCTGAGACGCGTCGCAGGATCGAATTGAAATATACTAATGCGCGCTTATATTATAATATAATATTGAACGATCGCTCTTATGATAATATGAATTCACGTATTATACAGTAGGTAATTTGAAACGTTTATATGTGTGATATCAGTGACAAGTCGTATTTATAATACACGTATTATAATATTGTATACACAGTGTACAGAGAGATTGAGAAATTCACTTTTTTTTCTTTTTGTGATTTTTAAAACGTCAAAAACGTGTAAACGGTAGCACACAGTAACACAATATAACGTCAAATATAACCGTGGTCATATTATTATAGTATAACGTGGTTATAGGTTATACGCATAATAGAGAAATACAATAATTTATGTTCTTATTTTATACAAGAGTGTACCTACATAATATATTATTATAATACGTATGTTATATATTTATATTGTTTAGTGGTCATCAATCTTTCCGGTAACATATTCGTATCGTTATCGACGGACCGCGAAATGGGTTAGACACTCGTTTAGCGAGTGTATAATATTATATGTACACGCGGTCCGCTGGCGATTTCTTTGGCCGGCAGACCGAGGCATAATAATGTAATATTTTAAACGTATACGATTTATTACTGTGAAAAAGGATTCTCGTCCGCCCACGATTCGAATACGTTTCAATAGAAGAATATATCGTTTATATATTATAAAGGCACAATACACGATAATGTGAAATCACGGACGTATTCGTTCGTGGGTCCACCTCATTATACGCATAATATTATTATTATTGTTATTATATCGTGTAGAAATAACCACGTGTCGTAAAGTATCAACAGGTAATAAGGTTGAAAGGTCGTATATATTATATTATATAAACACCAGAACTCGAGAAACGGCGACGAATCCCATCGTTTTTTTTACACTAGGAAATTTGAAAAATAATTTAAAATTTAAACATGTATTATATTATAATATATAGTATAGAAAATAAGACGATAAATTCTTGCGAATAAACGTCATATTTACCAAAAAAAAAAAAAAAATATTAATTAAATGTTATTTAAATATCAATGATATGTGCTATTTTTTTTTTTTAATATTTAAAAAAGTAACGTGGACGAAGGATAATCGGCTATAGGTATACTTAAAAAAACAACAATTAGAAAAATATAATCACGAGAATTTCTCAGTATAAAATTCTATACGTAATTCACCGATAAAATTCGTAAACGCTCGTAAATCGTATGGTAAGTACGCCTGTATAATATGTGCACGTTTATAATAATATACCAACGCTACCATAAAATTACGTACTTCAAAACACTGGGTTCGAGGACAAAATTTCCCCTTTGGCTGTATAATATGGCGATTATAAAAAAATAATTTATAATGGGTCGAAACTTGAAAAGTTTTTATTTTTTTAAAAAAAAATACCTTTATTATATAACGTATAACAACGCGTATTAAATAGTATAATATGTAGGTACTTCTATATAATAATAATAATTTTATATTACGTTTTATAATGTTTTATTTTTCAGTACAATGTTCGGTTAATAAAAACTAAAATTACTATACCGCGTATATTTCTTGCTATTGCGTCTAATTTCGCATAATATCTGTTTAACGAAGTCGTATTACATTCAACAGTAAAGTTATAACGATTCGAGGAAATTTTATTTATTTTTTCGCGAAAATTTATTTACCAACGTACTGAAAATTAACGATAACATAATATCATACACTATCGTACGTAATATTATTCACTGGACGCGTCTATACATACTCGATGAAATAAACCATAATATATTTTAACAATATATTATACCCTGTATACTCTGTATACGCTCTGTATATCCGTATAAAATATTATTCTATCCTTAAAAAAAAAAATAAAACAGTTTTAAATAAATAAATTATTAAAATTTATGAAAATCATTGCGAATTTCTCTCGAAGGTATACCGCTATTATACTGAAGTACTAAACATCATAGACGTATAACTATATATAAAAGTATACTTAGACGTACTCGTTAAATAAACGTCGGTAAAACACAAATTTCCTAATAAACGGAAATTAAAAAATTAACTGACGCCAGTCGTAAATGACTTTAGTCGACAACAAAAAAAATAAAATAAAATTTGAAGAAATATAGACGGTTTTATTAATAAAACAATACCTTCGAGTTTTGTTTTTTTATTAAAAATAATTATTATAAAACCTGAACGATATCTTCTTTCCGATCCGTATATTTATTATAATCGTGAAACTTGATTTTAGTGTTTATTTCACGAACAGATTTTTGAACCCTTAATTTTATTATTTCAGGACTAGGTCTGCAGTTCAAAAAAAAAAAAAAGTTCAGTTGGGGAAATAAATGTTACCAGTTCGGGATCCATTATTCGATAATACACGGTGACGGACGGAGTCCAGTGATACCGTATTTTCATTATTATCAGCTGCGTTCATGATATTAATATAACACGGTATGAAATATCATGAATATTATATACCTAGGTATTATTATTGTAATGCGAGTTTCGTATTCCGTCGAGTTGACCGAACATATATTACCAGGTTACGGGTTAGGTTAGGTTAACCTCGTCATACTCATGTTTACCATCACAATGTAATAAGGATTCGGTCAGTGCGTGTATACATAATATTATTTTTACCTTTTTATTTATGATTCAGGGTTCTCAACCTATATTTAACTTTTGACAACGTATATATACGTATTATATACGCCGGAATTAAATCCCTATCTGCGAATAATACATCGTTGTCAAACCCCCCGGGTTGAGAACCTTTGATTTATAATACCTACTATATTATATATATAAATTATCGTTTAAATCACGGTTTAAAAAAAAAAAAATAAAAATCTCCGTTCAAAATCCCGAATTGATCAATTTTATTTTTCGCGCGTTACACAAAAACTTATCGACGTATATTGCCATTTATACACTACAATATACAAGTATAATAATACTAATAATAATATTATGCGCAGACGCACGTGTTTAATAAGGCGTTATTTTATTCCAGTCTGTTGGTGGCCGCTCTTTATCGTTTTACGTTTCGTTATTATTATTTATTATTATCATTATTATTATTATTATTATTTTTTTTTTTTTTTTTTGTGCCCGATTAGTTTTATTGGATTTACACAGCCGCGTGACCCGTCCGGGTGCACGAAGAATTTCGCGACCACAAAAGAACGATCGATGTTTGTACAGTTGTTGTGCCGGGCGAGATCGCGGGCAAATAGCCGTCGGCCGTCTACAAGTATAAGACGTACAATAATAATAATAATAATAATAATAATAATAATAATAATAATAATAATAATTTAAGTAAGTTAACCGTGCAAAGCTTTCGCGTAGAAAAAAAACACGTATGGGTCAAAATCATTTCGATCGGACGTGTGTGTGTGTGTGTGTGATGTTAGGGAGCAGCTGCCGTCGCCCGCGTATAATAACACGCGTTATTCGGTCTTTCGTCTATAATAAAATATATATATATATATATAATAATATAATGCTAGCCCGAGGCTAACAAAACGGCAAGTTTCGGTTTATTTTCACAAATTTCATTATTTTATTATATCGAGTTATATATTATATATTATATAGAAATAAATAGAAATTGGAATCCCCGGCAGAGTTTTTCACGTTACAAAACCGATCGAAATAAAATATTGTCAATAGTAAGGAAAAAACATTTTTTTATTTTTTTTGTTTCTGTTATCGCCCTGTATATAACAGCTGTATATGTATTATGCGCGGGGTGACATTTAATGGATATTGCGACGTTCAAAGCCGCGATAATTAACGCGCGATTCCAGCGAAAAGGAAAGACCGAGAATACGAATAATATAATTAAATAACGTAGTAGATATACATAAATATTATTAAAGGAACGCGAGGATTGATGAAAATGTATCCACACCGTGTTTATTTTTTTATAATTATTATTATTATTAAAAAATATTACACGTCTTAATTTTAATATTCGAATAATTAACGTAATTATATTTAAAGTAACGGGGAGGGGAATAAAAATGCCTCAAAGACGCGGAAGAAAATTAGCCCGTTCGAAGAAATACGCTTTTCTCACTATTATTATTATTCTTGTTCGTTTAAATAAAAATACGGTCGCGTTCCCCGAGAGAATGTTTACATCGTATACCTATACCTATATTATAGTAATATGGCCAAAGGCGTGCGCTTACATAAAATATATCAACGTTAGTATAAAATTAGGATTCGAAAAATGTTCTTTTTAAATTATTGTCTATATAGGTACGTGTATAGTGGAAAAAGTTTTTCTCTTTTACGTTTCATAAAGTATATAATGATGCGTTCTCGAATACAACACGCAAAAAATCGAAAGATTTGAATAATAAATGTGATAATACACGTACATACTTTTTATTTTTATTATCTCGCGTCGGTGTATGCGTATTTCACACAAAGTAAATATTATTACATAATAATATACGAATGCATATTAGGTAACTCTTACAATCGTACTCGTATTTACTCGTATATATAGTAAAATTTGGAAGTGAAACTTTTCATTCGTTATATATTTTTTATAACACGCGATATACATAAATTAAAATACTGTAGTATATTCCCGTGTAATAATTGGGGTATTTATAAAAGGGACTCGGGGATATTATATCCCTTCAAACACTTTTTACAGTATTCACTAACTAGGTATATATAGGACTAGGACGTGTTGTGATATGTAATATTATTAATTTAATATTTCATATAATTTTACACCGTTCTGGGAGCATTTTTAATATTATAAATATAAATGTTTATACCTAACCTAACTTTTTTTTTTCAAATTTGAACAGACGAAGATAATTAGTTTCCTGCAGTTAGTTCATTTGACCTATCCCAACCCCAAATATAACGTCATAATCGAGCAAAACCACGCGTCATTATTTTTATATTTTATACCATATATTACAGTGATATTATATCGTACAATAAGCGTATTTGTTGTTTCAATTATAATTTAAACATTTACGTACACTAATAAAAATAACGACAACATATTATTTACATCGTATACGGTGAAATCTCTAACGAAACTATAGAAACCCTCGAGGAAAATTCGAAATTATTCAAAATTAAACAATATCATGCGTGGTTCATGTCTACTATACATGCGTGTTATGTGAAAATCAATTTCATTACGTATACGCATAATATAAAAATATAAAATATAATATTTATTACGCACCCATATAATATTATTATGTTTATGCGTAGGTATACTTATAATCACCGGGACATTGTCACGAAATAACGTGCATTATAATATTTGAAATTTTTAAACGAATCTGCTATAACATATAAACTCCGAACTGGATAAAATACTATGATATAATATACAAAGTCTATATATATATGATCGTGGTCCGAGTCGTTTTCGTGCAGCATCCGAGTGATGAGAGTCAAAAATTCTATATAAAATATAATACGATATATTATATCATATACGTACAATTCGTCGTGTCTAAAAAATGTACGAAAAAGAAACTTGTATAGACATAATATTACAAAAAAAAAAAATCCCGACAAAAAAAACCGATATTTTATTTTTTTCTAAGTATGTAGAAGTACAATACGTACACACTATATAATATCGTTATGTCTGTATCGTAACGTATAATATAATATATAATAGGTCGGCAAAAACGCGATTGATAACGTCTGTCCGAAATCCGAATCGCAGGTGTACGGTCGCTCCGCAATTTATTGTAAAATTATAAACAATCGTATTTTTTTTTCTTTTTTCACCGCGATAAAATATAAATAGGTAGTCCTTCGCAAGATAATACCTGGTACCTGGTATATATATATATATATAATGTACAATAATAATATTATTACTTACTATAATACAACAGACGGATTTCTCGACAAATATAAAAAATATAATGTAGTGAGAATACATATTATTATTATTATTATAGTTGTATGCGAGAGATGTTATTACGTTTCGTTTATATTATTATTATTATTATCGTCAAATAAACGTAATAATAATAATAATAATAAGAATTATTATATTATTATTTTCAACACACACGTCTGTATATACAATGGGAATGGGTCACGACGAGTTTTATTGCAGTATTGCTTTAATATTATTATTATATAAAATATATACAAAATATATTATTATTATACTCTGGCGACCAACAGTAGGGTATACAGGGCGATCCACGTATTTCTATCAAATTATATACGTTATGTAATATTGCATATAATATACCTACATGGGTATATAGAAACGCGAAGGAGAACAAAATTCGATACGATAAAGATTCGATGATACGATATTTTTTTTTAAAGACGTTTCGATTAAATATTATAGGAGGAAGCTGGTTGATTTTGATTTACGGAATCCTTCGTACATGTATTAGGTATATATTAATATAACATCTGTTTTTTTTTTTGTCTTTTGCTGTTAATTTTCCAAATTGAAATTTTTCGTAGCGTGAGACGTCGATCGCTGCACACCCTGTACATCGTATATTTTATGTTATATCCCCGCTGCGCGCAATAACAGGATAGTCTTATACGTATTGTGTATAATATGGTCCCTAGTAATCAACTAGACGACGGCGGCGGCGAATGGCACACACACACAAAATAAATATAATATATATATATATATATTATGTATACGTATAAAAAACGAAATAAAAAAAAAAAAAAATAACGAGAGAAAAAAAATTATTTAGGGTGAGAGAAGTGATTATAAACCGCCCGGACCGCGTCCTCGTCGTCGTCGTCGTCGTCGCGTATATACCTGTAGAAATCGCAACCGTGGGACCCTTGAGGAGAGAGGACGCTATTCTCTCGTTTCGTTCGGGGGTTTATAATTTTTTTTTTTTTTTCATACGCGCAGACGGCGGATTTCGTTTTTTACGCGAGCACACGGTGTAATTTTAACCCCTCCTTCTTCCGCTTTTTTTTTTTTTACACACACAGAGAAATTATTATTTTTTTACGCTCGCACACGCACGCGGGGATAATAACAAGACGGCTTGTGTGAGTTTTTTTTTCTTCTCTTCGTACCCCGGACAAGGGTAACCTCGAATTGCAAAAGGTTGACCCTGAGCGCGTCTCGCGTTTACAGCATCGCGAGAACGACCATCGCACCCGATTACACATTATTATTATTATTATTATTATTATTATGTGCCGAAGAACACGCGTTAGCCATCTGCGCGATGCCGGCGAAAACTAACCCCCTCGAGAACGGATAAGGTGGAAAACGTTTATATAATACAATATTGTTTAATATTTCGGTATGGGTACGAGAAGAAAAAAAAAATCGAGATCGCGTACTGAAAAAGAATAAAAAAAAAAAAAAATTTCTAAAATTATACGATCGCGTAATGTCGTCCTTGGCGCCCCCGTACGTCTAATTAATAATATATTATTATATTATAATAAACACGAGTATAATACATATATTATGTGTGTATAAAATAATAATGTTAATCCGAAATTTCGGGTCTTTTTTTTTTATTTTTCCTTTTTTTTTCTTGCCCTCCCTCGAGGGAGTGAAAGAACAGGAAACGCCGCGATCCACAGACGGTAGTTGCCTGACGCCGTGACGAAATCTCACCATTCGCGTTAGACTGGATAGAAAAAAAACCGAATAATAATAATTACACTCTGTATAATATTTGGTATGTATAATACGCGAAGTTGGAAATTTACCTTCACGCGTTAATTAACAATAATATAATATAACACGTCGTAAATATGATTACATTAAGTTTAAATCTCGTAAAAAGATTTAAATTTATTTCGAAAATCATTACAAGAGCTTATAGGATTCGCGAGGAGAAATGTCCGAAATTCTCTCATAGTAATTATAATATATTTTTGTCCTAAAATTTAAAACTTTGCGCAAAAAAAGTACTAGACTCGAGAGTTCAAGACTAACAAACCGAAGACACGTGAAAGTATTTATACTAAAAGTAATATTCCGATATCCGATTGCAAATACGAAATCGTTAATAATATAATATATAAAACATGCGGATTGTAAAATTGTTTTAAATACCGAGATTTAAACTTAGGATATAGGTAACAAATTATTTTACATCAAATCTCTGTATTTAGCTCGTTCGTCAAGAATATTTTGCTAATGTCTGATTGGTAACCAGGTAATCGGTAAGTATATTTTTATAATTACATTAATATATACATAATCGTAGAACGAGTTTTAGATTTTACTATTTAAGGAGACAAATATTGACAGACAATATATAATAATTATATCATAATATCATTTTTAAAATATTATAAACACTATTTTTCGACTACCACACAATATCTCCGACAAGTATAACGTATAAGAACTTATAATAACTATACCGATTTAATATTATGATAGAATCTGATTAGAATTCGAGCAAAATTGTTCTCGACTTTGTCACAAACTTTGATTTCGAAATAAAAAAAAAAATAAATAAAAAAAAATGGGAGCATAAAAAAATTAAAACTATATTGTACAAGTAAAAATAAAAATATACACGTTTCCGCGGCGGTAAAGAAAGAAACGAATCCAACAACAGACGATAACGGTGGCAAATCGATATTGTGTTTGAAATTTATTATTATCATACGAGTAGTTTTGAGTTTGGCGGATTATACATGCAACACTGACCAATAATATTCTCGCGAAAGATTTAGGACTTCCGGCGTGGTCTTCGACTTTTCGTTTCGCACCGGAAAACTTTGTCTAGGGTCCTAGCGTCTTCGTTAAAGCACATACACACATATTATATAATATAAATACGTAATATAATCGACAAAAACTGGATAAAAAAAAAAAAAAGAAAAAGAAAAAAAAAGACCTTTTATAAAACTCGAACGAGTGTCCCGTACTCGTATACAGAAAAACTACCTCTCGAAACTCGTATATTGTCGTCTGGTCGTCATTTCTTCGAAAAAAAACAACAATACATAATATAATAAAACCAAAATACTTACTTTCGACGAGTGCGTTTGTTTATTACGCGTACACGTGTTTTTTTATAATGATATATTCCTCTAATAATATTTTATTATTCGTCGTGGACATTACCGCGATCGTCCCTCGGTATATAACGGTTACACAAAGATTCTCACGAGATTTTTCGCGATTTTTTTTTTTTACTCTTCGCGGAGTAACGCGATGTGATTTTTTTTTTACTACTACTACAAAATCCACCCTTACACATGGTCAGATGTTACGAAATTCGGAGGATTTTTTTAAAGGACTACGCGTTATTTTATTTATTTATTTTTTTTTTTTTTTACTAGAGATCCCGTTGACCCACACTGTTTCGTAGTTCTCACGGTCGTGCGGCTGCGCACATGTGGGGTAAGAATATTATATATAGGTTTTTTTTCTTTTTTTTCTTTTTTATTACTTTTTTTTTTTTAATATTTCGTCAAACAAAATGATTTAACACCGGGTTTTCACGGTAGCTTTACCGTCATCCAAACTATATTATTGATGTATATACATATAATATTATATTTTAACGTCTAACATATTTTACGGGGGGAAAAAAAAAATTCTGTAAATATTTTGAATTATACGAGGCGAGAAATAACACATTTTCGATATAATATACAGTTATCGATTCCACTTAAATATTATTTTATACGTTTCCGAATTCCCACACTTATAATAATTATTATTCTATAAACATGATAATATATCTTTGTATTCCGATATTTTATATAAAATATTATCAGAATAAATGATAGGTATATTTTATCAATATTATGTAAAGATATCGTACACGCAATTATAGACTCGAATAAATTATTTAATTTTTTTTCACCGATTATATAATTTTTTTTTTATATTTACGTATATATTTTTATATTTGATAAATTATTATAATATTTATATCTATTAGGAACGATTTTTTTATATTAAATTTGTGATAAAAGAAAAAAAAATTGTATAATATACTATTATTAAATTTAAAATGTCGACACGTCGTTTTCAGGTATAATATTGAAATTAAAACGGATAACTATACACTTTAGATAATATATTATAAATCGTGTATAATATTATATTAATATCGCGTGTACGAGGTATGACTGTATAAAATATATAATTGAAAACGAGTTCCTCTATTCTTACCTATATTCTATATAACAATATTACGGTCGATTTTTTTTTTTTTTTTATTTATTAATCCGTTTTCTTATATATTTTTTCCTTTATTGCTCACACACAACAATTGCCTCGAGGGAGTACAGCAATATCACGTTGTCGTTCGGTCAGGATATATTTTTCTCTGGCATTCGACGGTACACATATTTTTAAGAAGACGGCTGGTAATATTGGTTTTCTCTCGGGGCATCTGCCAGCATCCCTTTTGTGCTACCCTTTTATTATTATTATATATTTTCTTCTTTTTTTTTTTTAATCACCCAGAAGACACAAAACACACGAAAAAAATCCGTCTGCGCGCAATATAATGGCCCAAAATATCGGACCCAGACAACTCTTTTTTCATCGTCTCTATAATACTCGTCCATATACACATCGTATAATATATATATATATATAGTACGCACCTATAATATGATATTATACTTCTTCTCTTCCCATGTGCGGTGCATTATGGCGTAGTACCTTCGTCAATCGTCCCTATCCGCGACGAATGAGGTCACTCTATTTATGCCATCGCTTCTCATTTTTTCCCCATTTTTTTTCCCCGTTTCTTTTTTTATTATTATTATTTTTTTTTTTTATATACGAGTTTTGAAGAGCTACTGCTCGGTAAACCGACGAGAGAGAGGAAAAAAAAAACGTAAATCAAAAGAAATCTTTTGTCGGCACCCACAAGAAATATTTAGGTTATATTACTATTATAACATAACGTATAATACGATTTATATTAGTATTACGACGACGACGGTTGTGTTTATATTCACGCAAATATTCGGATTTCGTAGGGCACTTAAAAAAAAATTGTTTGCTTCCATTCACCGACAGTTTATAAATCATACGTGTATGTCGTATATGATATATTGTACGTTATAGGTACATAAAAGCGCAGTCTCGGACACAAATTTTTGTCCCGTACGTAATTCGACTATTATCATTAAGTATAATATTTTATACGATATAGTGATCAAATATAATTTTATTCTTTTCGCGTGTATATGCGTTCCAAAATCGTATTTACCGATGCGACAAAACCCGCGAAAGAACGTTCTTATTATACGCGGTCACCAAAATGTTCATACATGAACTATATAATATACTAAATAACGTTTTGTTCTTCTTGCGGGAAGAAAAACGTATAAAAGTATGACAATAAAGATTGTTTTTTAGTTAAAAAAAAAAAAAAAATAGGCATTCATTACTTTTTTTCATAATATTTTTTATATTATAAGGGTATAGTACACCTATACACCGCAATATTATATTAAACTATAATCATACGAACAAACAATAATAATGTAATAATAATGTGTTTATTTTTTTAAACTTTAACGATAATTTCGTATTTTCAAATTAAGGTATTCTGAATAACAGTTTGAAACTAACAGTTTTCTATAAAATTAATAATATTTATTTTAAACTTTTAACTGATATTATTTAGACCGAATCGGTATAGTGTTATACCCATCGTATTCCATAGTCAAACAATACACGAGATATTATTTTGATATTGTGGGGCAATAATACGTTCACATCTGGCATAGGCTTTTTTGTGAATTTCTTCTTTTTTTTTTTTAACGTAATATTATATGTTCGTATCGAAATAAAAAATATACAATTAAATCGCTAATAAATTTTACTTAAACGAATATTTGAGGTTATTGTATGAATCCAATATCGTAAGCGTCATTAAATTGTGTTGCGATTACGAGGACGAATTTTCTGAAATTTACCATATTAAATACTCTTTCATTAATATAATAGTATAAATTTATGTTTAAATTTCAAGTTCTTCGAGCGTCGTCATCGTGTCGCTTATTGTATACACTTGCGTGATGCATACGTGCAGACATAATATAGTATTACGTATATAGTGTATACGTACAATAACGTTGGAGGGTGTGTCGAAAAACGTTGACATAGAAAATTTAGACACGTTTGATAAAACAATGACACGGATATTACGAATAACGCACGAAAATATATTTTTTGAACTGCAAATAAAGTAATCTATAGGAAGATGTAAATATCCGAAAGATAGTGCGAACGGCACTCGAAAGATTAAAACGCAATCGTAATATACAGGGTGTCTCAGATTTATTTACTCGTTGTGTAATATCTTCACGAAAAATTAAAATTCCTGTGTGTTTGTTTTTTTTTTTTTTAATTATTATATAGTTAGGTAATGGACTACAATATTATAGGTACCTATATTAATTTGTTAAATATAATGTATGTTTAAATACACATAATTAGAAATATGAAATAATGACGTCAAAAGTATTATTTCTTCATTTAAATAAGAGGTCGACCCATAAAAATGTATATATATATAATACACCCTGTATATATCTATATATATTATACGTGATGGGTGCGTACTCGAACGCGAATCGTCGGTCTGCGTGTAAAAAAAAAAAATAATAAATAATAAATAAATATAAAATTGCGTCATTCGGACTGGCGACGTTAGTTTACATATTATATACTTATAATATGTTAGATTATATAAACTGTTGTTCCGATACCTACTTAAAAAAAAAAAAAAATGTATTAATCCGCGGTCGGACATTTCAAATATTATTTGTATAATGACGTAGTTATATTAATTGAATCGCTAACTGTAGAAAGGGGACAAGTCCACTTTTCCTAATTTTTCAGGAATGATAAAAAACCAAATATGGACATCATGTTCCCTTTCTATAGTAAACAAGAATTTCCAAACAGTATATTTATTGTTTTGATAATCGGATTTGACTCCTATCTTGCAGTAAACGATGTATTTACGCGCGTGCTTAATGAAAAGTGATAATAAAATCAAAATTATTGATAAAAATGGACTTGTCCCCTTTCTGCAGTTAGCGATTCAATTATTTTTTATCGAGGAATGTCTAACGATACCGATCGTAATTAATCGCGGTATATTTTTATACTTTTACGATTTTATATTATTATTATATTTCGATTTTTCCCCCTCGTTTCGTCGGGCACGCGCGTATCGTAATCCGAAGAGAGAACGAAAAATATGCTCGAGAAAAACAAAAACCAGAAAACAATAATATAATTATACACGTAATACACGCACATCGTCCGGAAATCGGGGGTCGAAGAGTATATTATAATATATACATAATAATATTCTAAGTACTTACACCTGTGCCCTTGTCGTGTTCGGAGAGACCTCCGCGGCGTAACACGTATATTACGTTTTATTTTATTTTTTATTTTTAATTATTATTAAATATACGTACTGATATTATTATTATTATTATTATTATTATTATTATTATTATTATTATTATAATTATTATACTTAACACACGCGTTAAAACACCGTATTTTATGTAATATGGCGGTCGTGAAAAAACGATTTGTGGTACACTCGCGATATCACAATAATACGATATCAATACGACTAGTACTAATTATAATATTAGCGTAACACGAACCCGTCGTATACGCGATAACGTCATGATAATAATATTATATTTTTCGTTTTTAAACGACGTTATTGTTATGTTTCAAAAACGTCTGTTGGACTAAAATTATTATTATACATAAACCGAATAAAAAAAAAAAAAATTGTTCGAAATATTTCCGAATTTATAATCATTTTACCTTACCCCGACACGTTATAATTGTGTTGTTCTTACATAGGATAGTTCTTAAATTCGTTCACATTTCTTCGTCCTCTATTTCTATATTTCTAATATTGATTTTTGGTTATTTTTGGTAAATTCGTCCTCGCGAAACGTCAATATCGTGCCCCGGATTTATTTTACTATACCTATATAAGCATCCGCGAAATCACGCTTTCTTATACAAATAAACACGCGTATAATACCATTGTAAAACTATATTATATAGCCGACATTATTGCGTTATCACTTTATCAGTATCTAAAATTACGTTATTATTTTTTACACTCCACATTTTGGATTCTTGATTTTTTATTTATTTTTTTAGCGATTTTTAGAATAGTATATAGGTATAAACTGAGAAATAATTATTACTACGGCTACGGGAGTTAAACGACTCGTATATATTGAAGGAACGATAATAATATTTAAAAATAAAACGTATATTATATATATTATAATATATTATTGTTTATTTTATTAAATTTTCACAAATTCCATTTATTGTATTCAAATTCTGACCGTATATGCAACATACGCGCGTAAATTGATGGCAAAAGTTTTAAACGCGTCACGACCGTAATAAATTTCTCTCTTTCTCTCTCTCTCTCTTTCTTTTCTTTCTATTGCGAAGAATATAATAATTATTATATACTCGAAGATCGGTCGGCTGAAAACGAGACGACCGATGCGGTGTAAACGGCGCCCTCGGCGAAATATAATAATAATAATAATAATAATAATAATAATAATAATAATAATAATAATAATAATAAT
>JAIUCT010000043.1:308292-326675 GCA_021307375.1 Tetraneura akinire
ATAATAATAATAATAATAATAATAATAATAATAATAATAATAATAATAATAATAATAATAAAAATAATTATAATAATAATAATAATAATAATATACACAGGTATATAAAGAGATATTATCGTCGACGACAAAGTGCAGAAAAAAAATGAAATTAATAATATATATTATTATATATAGTTGACCCGTTAACGCTCAAAGACGACGAATAAAAAAACAGAAAAGAAAAAAAATTTAAATTTAAAAAATATCATTATATAAATATTACGCGTATACTATTGTACAATTTTTGTACATACCCACCGCTGTTATGTATAGTATCTATTATATAGATTGGACTACGAGTTCATTATTTTAAGCGCATATTTTATACGTGTATTCAACCTTGTAACGATACATAAAAATAATAATATTGTTATTTATTATTTATTATTATTATTATTATTATATTTATTATTTATTATTATATTTATTATTTATTATTTATTATTATTATTATTATTATTATTATTTTATATTATAAAATTATCGTTATAATAATTATCTATATATTATTCTTCGTCGACCGATGTAGCACACGTCAATACCCCTACGACGGTTCAAGGCCGCGTATATCGTTATAGACTCACTTCAACTTGGTCGTTATCAGGCCAATCAGTTCCAGTTTATGTATCGCGGTCGCAGAATACATGTAGTATTACAAAATATACATTATACGTACATACTATATATACACACTATACAGATTCAAAACTGTGATAATATACGCGCTGGAAATCGCTTTATTTTAACCGATTGATCGACCGACCGTGTCGCAAATTGAAAAATATTATATAAAATATATAATTGTTATTATTATATGATTTTATTTTATCTTCAGTGACCAATAATTAAGCCAAGTTTAGATTAATTGCTAGCAATTCAGCTATATACTATTGTATAAGATATGATTATTTCGTATATTATGCAGTGGTCGAATTGGAGGTTGCCATCCCTCTACTTTCTTTAGTTAACACAATCCATCCCTCCAATATTATATATAATTCCTTTTCATACTTTATATTAAATTAAATATTATATTAAAATGTGTTGTGTTACTTATACTTGTAGGAAGGGCAATGATAGACATTCTTGTACGAGTATAATTTAATATTTAACTTTTTACTGTAAATACATACTATACAATATCAATAGAAATAGAAATGAGATATATAAGTCTTTGTCGAGGAGACCAATACAGTCTGTAATGTATAAAAATCGTATATTTTCATTAAATAGCCTAGGCGTTCCTCTTCTTATTTTGACCCATTTCGACCATTAAATATACCAAAATTTGTCTATATACATTATTATCTAATTTATACTATAGTATATTGAAAATTTGATTGTGTCGTACATATAATTCTAAAAGTGGACGTGTATATATTACGAAATTGACAAAACTACGTATTCTATACATTTTATATAGTCTATTAAAATACCATCGATGTATTATAAACTTTATCGATCACCCAAACGTTGATAACGTTATATAATATAATATGCGATTAATATAATATAGTCTAAACTTGGAAAACATTCCTTGAATACTTTATTAGACTTTTTTTTAAAAACAATTTCGAGTAATTATAAAACGCTTTAAAAATATTTTTTAATTTTCATTATCAAAAAATAAAAAATAAAAAATAAAAAAAAATACTATACATTTTAAATCTAATCAAGTTTGATTTAATTTAATAAAGCTAAATTTTTTTAACGTTTAAAACATTAGAATAGAAAAAATTAATGTTTACAAGAATTATTATTACTATTACTTGAATACTTTAGTTAAATCGCAGATATATTATTATATAATGTCATATTTTATTTTTTTTTTTATATATAAAATTACAGATAATTCTTATACCTTAGTACTTGTTTTAATTAATAATTAGCTTTGATAAGTTTACTCAAGTTTAATACACTGCAGAAGTGCAGATGGTTATATACACACATAAACTTGCGATATATAATTTGTAACACTTTTGAAGACAACAATTACAATTTACAATAACAATTTAATATTGTACTTATTTAAGTATACCTGTCTAATATAATATTACGTATAAAATATCGTAACATATTATACCATGCCGAACATTATTAAATTATTATTTTACTGTTTACATTATAAACTTTTATATTATTATGAATTTAATATGCAGAACCGTAATTTTACAATTATTATGTACGAAATTAATAATAATAATACCTAATACGCATATCGTCATCGTATTACAAATTATAAGTATACCTATTTGAAAAAACAATGATTCGAATTTCGAGAGGTTGTTTTCGTATATCGTATAATCAAAAAAATTATTATAGAATTCCGATTTTTTTACTTTATGAGATAATATACAATAATAATATCGTTTTTAATTGATCGTTTCATAGTAATATCGCACACATTTGATAATACGAATAATTAAATTTATATACGATACCGCGGGATCCGGGACTACAGGGTCACTATAGGGTCACTACAAGGCACAGGCACTTCCGCCTCAATCCTCATTAGTCATTTCCTGGCTTTTAATAAATAATAATATGATATCTATTTGAAAACGTACATATTATGATATCAATTAATTATAATAATTAATAATTATCGTAAATATTAAAAACGTACTTACAAGAATATATTATAACCTCTATGCAATCCAGAAATTTATCGTGAAAATACTGATAGATTTATATTATATATACCATATATAGTTTAATAGTTAGAGTTTATTATTATTCATTATATAAGTAAAAACACAATATAGGTATATTCATTTATCGGATAGAAATGCGTTTAGATTGTTGTTCTAACAAAGTATATATACGCTTAACTGTTCGATTATAAAAAAAAAATTATATGGTTATTATTGTTTAATGCGATTTGTACTATTATTACTACTATTATTACGAAATGACATCATGATAATATACGAGTAGGTATTATAATATCATCCATAATATAATATATTATGTAAGCGGTTGACATTTTTATCAGAAATTCTTTAATAAATTTTAATCTATATAGATATAAATTAATAATTATTAAAATCGAATTTCGTGTATATAATATCAGCTATAACCTATATATTACGAAATTATTGTCATATTTACCGTGTTCTATATAACTTTTCGTCATTGATGTTTCTATTTTATATATAATATAATATGTACTCGTATATGAGTTTAGTAATTTTTTAAAATTATACGGATACATATTTTAATTTTTTATTTTAAGTTTTAATAAAATGTCGTTATCGTCCCCTGCGAAAAACAATCACGTATAAGGTATAACATATCTAAATACACGGATTAATATACGTGTGATATCGTGCTCACAGTTATTAAACCGGACTGTATAATTATATAAATACATTCTGACGCCCGTGATAATCCGTCTACATAAATTTAAGGCCTATATAGCCTATGAAAAATATCGGTAGGTATTGTATTAATTCTTATATACGATTAAAAATACGAAATACTCGATATTCGTATATTATTATGTTACACGCGATTATGTCTTGTAGGCATAAATGTTGGTATACAATACATCCAGGATTACCGCGTGTGTTTTATAGATAAAATAATTTTTACATATCACATATACGATAAGATTTGTTAATGTTTTAAAAAAAACTAAATTCAACAGTTGTGAAGACATATTATAATATGATATATTTGTATAGTAGTCTAAATAAATACATACTAGTTCTAATATCATTTTGTAGAACTGCTATTATATTGTCCCTGCAGCGTCTCATATAAGGATTTTTCATATTTCAAAATCATGTTTATGGCGCTGTTCAATGTTATAATATGTTTCAAGTAATATTGTTATCATCACAAAAAAAAAAAAAATAATATGAATAACGTCCAATTTTTTTTTTTTTTTTTACTGACATAAAAGTTAACATATTATACAGATTAATTAATTAATTCTTTTATTATCAAATTACACATATTTGTTATAATAATGTTATCGACAATATGGTTGTTATAATATTTACGTATTTTATATTGCGTTTACAAATTTATTTATCTATAAAAAGAAAAATTAAATTATAATATAATAATAATAATATACGATTTATATGCATATCATAATATGATATGTATATTATACTAATTGTATAACATAGTATAATTCCAAATATTGCCGTGTCGAATTTTGTTAAAGATTATATAATATAATTATAATATGATCGAAATGCAATGAAATCGATCTCTAGACGACAAAATGTGTATCGCATATTATTTATATTATAATATGTTTTATACAAAGTTTTTTGCACACGATGTTAAATTTTTAAATGGGTGAAAACACCCTATACAAATAATACTGTGTGTATGAGTATTGATTACATTTATATTAAATGTTCAATTTATCTATCTTTTTTTTTTCAAGGCTAAATCGACGACTCTGAGGGAACTGTGTGAGCATTAGGTTATACTCTTCCTCCGAATGTTCAATTTCCTTATCTATACCGACTACTACTATATATATTATATGAGCTAGGGTATTCAAAATTTCTTATTACGAAATATATAGAAATAGCAATAAAATTTTGATCATCGAGTATAATAGTATCTTATATATTCAATATATATGCATAATCATTGAAGATCGACAAAAAAAATATATTATAAAAATAAAACTATATTTATTTCTTAAAATGACGCTATATTATACGATTTAGATAAGTACCTATATACTATATTTAATACGATAAAATCATAAATTTCAATTTAAAAATAAAATATAATCACTATATCTTATACGTATGTATTTATGTGTGTAAATATAGTTAATGAATTAACATTCGTGTGTCTGCATTTTACGTTTATACACGCGCGTTTTCGCGTTACGATCAGTATTGAATTTGTATAATTTTAATTGGATTTCAGACAAGTCCGCGGTCACCGATGAATTGCAAAAACGTTATTATACGAGTACACATTTACTATATATAGACGTGTACGAAAATAATAACGATGATAAAAATAAATCGTACTTCAATGACTAGTCTGAAGGACCAAGTCCGAATATGTCAATATAAAAATGGTATATATAATAGTAGGTATATACATCATATACCATAGTTCGTGTGGCATATACCTATACGTACAGGTATACGATATGAGAAGATCTAGAGGCTATCTCAATGACCATATACACGGTTATATAATATATATGTTATAAAAAGACAATGGACACGCGCGTTTGAGATATACAGAAGAGTATATTATATATATACATACCTGTATCTATTATCAAGTATATAATATGATAAAAATAAAAGGTTGAAAAGAAATAGAAAAAGATTTATTCGATGTACGATGTTTTATAACACACACACACACACACACACGAGCGAGAATAAAAACAATAGCGTCGCATTAAAAAACATAATAAAAACAATATCTCTTGGTCAGGGTCGTTAATCATTGTCCAAGTGCGTTTTGACACCATAATTTTATCGAAATAATCACAATATAATAATATGTAATAATATTATTATGTCTAATACACTTGTATTATATATATTATTATATTGGCCTATATAATAATTATTATAGGTGTTATTTTTTCCCCTCTCTGTTAGTATACATCGTCATATCATTTCGCGGCTTTATGACGCGCGTGCGCAATTATACACTTATATAACACACTATAGTCTTCGTGAATAATCTCGTAAATATACACGTCATGTATTGAACATAAATACATATAAAAAGGACAATGATAAAAAAAAAATCTTAAAATTATAATCAACGTTGATCGATAAATCTGTTTTTTTTTTTTTTTTTTTTTTTTGTCTGTATATACCTATATATATAAGTAGGTATATAATATATAATATTTATGTATAAATTAACAAATTAAACTATTAAAGTGTTAATTGCGTTAAATATTGTAATTTGTAACATAAATATCGTATATATGACTCTTTAAATATTGCCAACAAACTTCGTGTCGATATTATAGTTATATTTTTTATATAAATTTTACAAAAAGTTATTACGAGAGATCGTCAGAAACGATGGTTTTATTTTCTTTTAATTTGTCACAAATAATAATATTATGTATACCATACTATCGTATATTAAAACCGCATATAATATTTACCCGAACGGGAGGACATTCGAGTTCTATAATGACTGTGATTTTGGCCCATATATAAACGTGATAAACTTTAATACAGAGTCAATATAATGGCAATATTTTTCAATAACTTGTGTAATATTTTTTTTTTTTTTTTATACGATAATTCATATAAATATGTATCAAATGAACGGTTTTAAAACTACAATAATTATATATAACAATTTTTTTTTTCACCGTCGTGAAATTTAGTTTAGTATTGCTTTTTTAACACGCACGCATATTCATATATTATGTATTATTGCTTGTGCGTAAGAATATAATTATAATATATTTTAAAATATACATTTTTTAATAATTTTTTTTCTACTGCTTTTAACCTCGTTTCGGTACAAATTTTCGAGAGAGAGGAGACAGAACAGAAGAATGAAAAAGAAGCTGAAAAAACTTACATCCGGCATACACGCACACACAAACTACACATGTCTACGCATTTTTAAAGACCTCCCGCGTAAATCGTGTCACAGTCGTGAACGCGCACATCTCGTCAACGATAATAATAAGTATAGCTGTGTGCCGACTAGATGTATAATATGTATATAAAATAATAATTATAATATATTATTAAATATTATGCGCTTAACCGTACTTACCACGACTAGGGTTGTTGTTATTATTATTATTATTATGAGATCGGACGTTTTTCTTCTTAATAGTCCTAACTATATTGCAGCTATATTATTTATAATATGGCTCTTCAAATTTTCGTATACTATATATAATTTATTTAAGTATTTATGAGAAAAAAAGTGATTCAAAATTTATGATATTTGTGAGTTTAACGCTTAAATATAAAAATATAAACAATTAAATGTTTAGAATAAATATTAATTATAACTTTTTTCAAACAATTATTGAAAGAGCATAATATATTATTTATTATATAAATTTTGGATAAACTATATAATAAACTATAATAAATATAATATATATTATATGCGATTTACGCCCAGGGATTCAAATGAAATATTTGTATATGTATAGGAAAATTTGAAACTGATTAGAAAGAGGACAGATTTTTATTATTTGAAATAATATTAGTACCTATATATTAAATATAATTAATAAATAATTATAAAAGATTTTTAATGTTATACCTTAAATATAGTCATCATGTTCACTTTCACGTACAGAAAATTGATTTATTTTATTTATATTATTTATATTTTAATTTCCGTAACGAACTATACATTTTATATAGGTTATATAATATTGTCTATATATTATATATTATAATATATTAGGTATATAAATCAATACTTGTTAATAAGTTTTGTTATCATTTTTATCTACTATCGTTAATAATTATATCAATAATTATTGTATACATTATTATATCTATATAGGTATATACCATATACCATATACCATATACCATATACCATATACCATATACCTATATAACGTATAGTAATAATGAAGTATAATATAATGAGTAATATTTTTAATTATAGAGTGGCAGACATATTTTTGTGCCTATACGTATTACGTAATACTTGCGATTCATTAGACATTTTTCAAGTGGTCTGTATACACATTATAATTGATATATACGCGTTATATATGCATTCATAATACTTATATATATACAATAATTATTATTTTATATACAGTGGAATATTAATATTTACACATCACATATTATAAACTTCTATATATATAGGTACTTTTTCAAATATATTATAAAATATAATATTTATCTATTATAGTGGAGATGAATAAAATAATATACATGGGTGCTCGAAGAAATATCGCGGAGAACAAAATTATATATGGTCAATATAAATACTATATATTATTATATTACTTTTACTACTTTTAGGGTATCAAAAAGACTATTATATAAGACCTATATATGAATTTATAACCATGTTTTCAAAATTGTGTGACATTTTATAACGGAATAAAATATTGTGGCATACAAAAATATGATTTTATATGATATATTTATAATTTAAATTAAAAATATATAGGTATATTATGATGTTAACGCAAATTAATATAAATTAAAAATATATTATATTATTTTAGATAAAAAAAAAAACTTAATTATCGAGGGGCATGACCCCTTATGCGCCCCATGCGGGCGACCTTAAAAATATATATATAATATATATTTAAACGCATATATATGCAAAATATCCTTTCAGATCTATATATATAATATTATACATATTTGTAATATCTACGAAAATTTAAGATTTTTAAATGCGGCATTTTTTTTTTTTTAAATATATTATACCTTAAATAATTAAAAAGAAACTTCTCATAAAGACATTTAGAAATAACTTTTTATTTTTCAATACTTATATTATATACGTGAAGTTTAAAGTTACATCACGGACCATTTAAAGAGTACCTTATATATTTTTATGAAAATTTTGATTATAATATCACGCGGTGATCAGAATTTCGTGTTACAAAGATATTATAATTATATAAGTATGGAAATCGTATTAAAAAATAGTTTGTAATAATCATACATAAATATTTGATCATTCTGTATATTATAATATAATAAACATAAACATATACAGGGTGTGCTTGAAAGGTTAAAAGAAAAATATGAACATTAAAATATAAAATATATTATTTTCGAATAATATTCGGAAATCGGGTTCGGCCGTCAGAAAATGGCGACCGGTCGCGGAGCGGGAAAAGGGTTGAATCAACGTGCGTGTGTTGTATATGCGAACGTACGGCCGGTAGCGTCGAAAGGATACGGGAGTGGAGGCGGTCAGCGATCGGTCAGCGGACGCGGAAAGGATTGGTCAGTGGGAGTGGTGACCGGTTGCCGTGACGATTTATTATAGTAGTTACGCGCGGTCGTGTGGCGCTCGCGGCGGCCGAACGGCGAACTACCGCGCGTCGTGGTCGCGCACCAGCCGCCGCCGGTAGGGATGCCCAACGGTCTCTGTATGCGGTATTCGGCGACGGGCACCACCTCTCTCCCGTCCCGTCATTGTTGCAGCCACCGCGCGGTGTCGTCGGCGGCGGTGTAGGGACCAGAGGTCGCGTGTGCGCGGCCCCGCAGCGATCGGAGCCGACGGACGCCGAGCCGAGCCGACGGCGACAGTGGACGCGGCTATTCGGCCGGCGCTACCGACAAACCGACGACGGCGCGCGCGGTCCCCGGCGTTTAGTTTGCATTTATTCGGACGCGGTTACTTTGCCGGCGCGCGCACGCACGCACCACGCACCACCACCAGACACGCGTTCGTACGACGGTCTTCCGCCGGTCGGCCGCGGTCGCCTCCGTTCAGTCCACTCGTCGTCGGCGCTGCTGCTGTGAGTTCGCCGCCCGTGTGGTCATTCCGGCACTCGCGGCCATCGTCTACGTACGTGCGACGCTCCGTCGTCCGGGCCTCTGTTCGCGGCAACGATAATAATATTAATTTTTTTTTTTTTTACGAACGTTTTTCGTATCGTTTGTACTCTGTTTTTTTTTTTTCATCCATCTGCGTTTACGGAAAATTAATTTTCGATATCGTAATATTTTATTATTATTATTATAATATAATATCTACAGTGTGGACCATAATATTAAATCGTGTTATTTTATAATATAAACGTGACGTTATAATACGAACATTATTTTACACTGTACTCGCGAATAATTTTGTTTTTAATTTTAATTTTTATTTTGAATTAAAATTTTTTTTTTTATTATTATTAATTCCGGGACGATTTTAACGAGTAAATTGTATTCGTCACGACGGACACTATGTGACCTGTATATATTATATTTTATTTTATAATATTTTTTTTTTATATCGTCGCCGTTAAAATGATACGACCGACTACGTTTTTCCGACGAACCGGCCACCGCCGTCGGTGATTGTACGAGGAAAACTATTATTACTTGACGCACGTGGTGGAACCGTCGACATCGCGTTCACCATGAGGATAAAAATGCCTGCAGTTCGTATCGCACAAGGTATGCACACTTTTCGTTAATTCTATTTTTACGTCAATTTAATACGTCTAAATTATAACGATAATATAAAAATAATAATTTTTACCTGTTGTGTGTTGTATTTATAAATTTTGTTTTATTTTTATAACGAGGATACGCGAAAATAGAATATATACCTACCTAATGATGTATTTTCGATACAACACGCGCCTTTTATTGTATTATTATATTTCGGTAAATGATTTAATAAGAACGAAACGATAAATGACGAAAAAAAAGGAAAAAGGAAAAAGGAAAAAAGAAAAAAGAAAGAAAATGATAATTTATTATTATTTACCCATAAGGTCGTGTCGTAAGCGGAATTTCCAAATATTTATTTATTTCTTCCCTCGTTTCGAAGGCGTATACAAATACTATCGTATCCAATCGTCCCTGCATATCACGTGTCCACGAGTGTATATCGATCACAATTATTAATTTACGACGTATTTATATTTTAAACGAGATTTTTTTTTTTTTTGATTTTTTAGAGTTTTTACAAGCACTCGAAATAAAAAAAAATTTAAAATTTTTTAAAATTACGCGAAATCAATTTCCATGCGTATATTATAATTATTAAAATATAATTTACTCGACTTCTGATACGTGTCCGGTTCACGCGTAGTTTTCTGCGAAATTATGGAGTAAAAAATAAATTTTTTTAAATTTTTTTCATAAATACGGATAATAAAAGTGACGTATTGTGTTATAAATGGACGAAATAAAGAACAAAAATGATAATTTTTATATTACAGTGTTGGACGTGACGCGTAATAAACTAATAAATTCATAATAATGTAGAAAAAAAAAGACGAAAATATTACGTCTATGACATACAAAGATATCATAATAAGGTGTTATCGTTATTATATTGTTTTATGATAATACGATTGCAAAAATGGTATACCAAAATTGTATACGTACAACGTGGGCGTATGATTATATAAAAAAAAAAATTTATAAATTGGTTTTTATAGGTTATAATATTAACTACATATTTTCAAATTTTTTTTCTATTTTTTTCTATTTTTTTTTTTTATTTATTAATTTATTATTATACATATAGAAAGAAAAATAAATATGCGAGTAGGTATATAATGTGCATAATATTATAATATACAATGACCGTCATTCATTCGTGTAATATGTCGGATTAAAAAAAGAAATAATAACGCGTAAAAAATGTGTACTTAATGCAATTATATGACGCGTGGTATAATAAACGTGGTATATAACACGATTATGGTATATAATATATAATATTATGTTTATATAATCTTTGAAGTCGTAACGATATTATTGTATTATGGCCCGAGTAATAGCTGCAATTCACTGTTGTTAATTGTTGTCTGGCCGGCGCGCGCGTTCGATAAGTTTTGCCCGACGCGCCGTTCGTCGTCCCGCGCGCGTCACCGCGACGAAAAGCAAATAACAACCGTACCTGTACGCGCGCGTTTATTGATATACACACACATATTATTATTGTTGTACTCGATAGGTGTATAGATAATAATTATTTTATACCCGCCTTGTCGTAAAATATAATATATTATAATACGTATTAAATTATACAATGTATTCGAACGACCTTAATCGGACAATTATTAAATATTTTAAAGCGTCGAAAAGTAAAAAAAAAAATTATTGCTCTAGTTAAAAAAAAAACGAGTAACTATAAAAGTAATATCGTAAGATATTTTTCAGTCCGTTTCGCGTGTGTGTTTTGACCAAACTCGTACGAGCCGCGCAAAATTTAAAAGACACGATATCACGTCTTAACTTTATAAAATAACGAATATCATCCCTCAGCGTAATTTAATATATTATAATATTTGCGAATACGAATAATTTATTCGTTTATTAGAATATTCGCGATAAATAATATGTTGTAAATATTAAAACGGGACGAGGACGATCGATGTGCCGTTGGTGATCCCTTGACCCGCGTTTTATTTATTATCGCGAATATTCGGGGAAAAAACGAACGGCGTGGAACGACACCGCGAACAACCCTCGCCGCGAGTTGCTCGTCAGCTGCGGGTCGCGTCGCGGCGGACCGTACGGGGTCCATCGCGGATCGCGCGAGTTTTTAGCCGGTACACGTCATATATTTTAGCCCCGTATAATAATAATAATTATTTATTAAAAATTGTATAATTTAAAATAACCTAATACGAATAACTATCTGTAATATCTCGTTTTTATAATATTTTTGTATAATTTCGGGTGTAATATTAAGACGACGATAAAATAGATATTTTAGTGACCTACCTACTCCGCTTGTCGATAAGAATTTCTGATAAAAACGGGGGTTATACCGAACCGAACCTCGGGTTGACGTTTTGTTACCGTCCTTTTTGTTCGTACCTATAGGTATGTATATGTAGATTTATAAATATTTTTATTGTCTCTGTATAATGTTTCGTCGAATCGCTCCGTAATAAGACGATAATAATAATAATAATAAATTAATAATATTAATATTATTTTTAGAGGTAAACGTTCCGCCTTATTTAGTTATTTATGTACGTATATTTTAGGTACCAGGTACGTTTTATACGAAAATATCTTATCCTGTTTATAATATTTTACGCCAGAAATAAAACCCTCCGAATTTTATTATAGGTAACCTATAATCTTTTAATCGGTATAATCTATTAATAGAAAATCGACGTAAGATCGAATTATAAAATATATTTTGTATAAATTCATACGTAATATTATACTTTTGCGTTTATGTTCTTTTTGTATAAAATTCGGTAAATTTTTGTTCCAAGGGAGAAATATTTTCTTAGGTGAAATAATTTCGAATGCGATATCGGATTTGAATATAATATTTTGTACGCTCCACAATTTATCATAACCTAACCCAACCTAATTGGTTTTATTTTCATCAGGAAGGGACAAGGGCCTCTCTCTTCCAAATTATATACCGCGTGTTCCAAACTATCGACCGCCGTACAATATACCGTATATATTATAGGTACACCCGAACTCGTAATATCCGTGTCTCGTCTTATTTTTAACGTCCCTTTTATTATTTTACGTATCTATACCGATTTTTTCGTAAATTTAAATTTATTCCACGCATAAAAGTACGATAATAATTCTCGTATATATTTTTTCACGGCAATCCGTTCGGCCGACTCGGTATATTATAAATATAATATGTAATAATAATAATAATTATTCCCACGTTGTCATTTGCAAAAAAAAACGTCCTTTCCCTCCTGACCGCGAACTTCTTTTGTGTTTCGTGACGGTCGCGGCGCGCGTCCGTCCGTGTTATCGCGTATACAAAAAAAAAAAACACACGGCAGCGTTATTATATAATTTAATAGTAATATTTCTATATCGTGTGCACACACACACACACACACAGGATCTTACGTTATGAAAACGCGTGTATTAGTCTGTGTTGTGAGTCTAGTATAAAATATGTAACATTATAATGTATATATCTTGATATAAAAAATAATAAAGCGAAACGAAGAAAGAGAAGATGATATTATTATTATTATACCGTCTTTTTACTCGGTGCGTGTGTATATAAAATAAAACGTATTATTATTATCATCATCATACGAGTATTATAACGAGATAGGTATATAATATTATTATTATTATTATTATTATTATTATTATTATTATTATTATTATTATTATTATTATTATTTTTTTTTTTTTTCGTTGTCGCGCGCGTATAGGTCGCGTTTAATGAACGGTCCGTGGGAAGACCGCGCGCCCGCGGTTTGACCCGAGAATGTGGTCAATTACGGCGACGAATACGTAGAGGACGAAGAGGACGACGCGCGGGGTGACGCGGTGACGGCGGCGACTTTATGTACACGACCAAGAGCGCGCGCTTCCTCCTCTTCCGCGGGGTTGCCAGCGGTGGCGGAAGGAAATCGGCGGCGGCGGCCCGCACAAACGCCCGAGAGAACCCGAAAAGTCTCCGCGCGATACAATCGCCGCGTACATAATAATAATGATAATAATAATAATAATAATAATAATAATAATGATAATAATAATAATAATAATTATTATTTATTATTATTATGCGTAATATCGTTCTGAGTATAATATACGGTTCGCAAACTTTAGGACGGGACAAAAAAAAAAAAAAAAAAAAAAATGAAAATATTCACCTCCTTATCGCGCCGCACGAAAACGTCACGAGGCTATCGCGATTGGCCGTGAATCCCGCGTATATATCGTTATATAATTTATATTTTATACTTGTATCTATTATATACGTAAAACTTTTGCTCGAAAGATTCGTAAAATATATCTTACATCGTGTTACTGCCGATAATTAAACGACTATATTTAAACTATTTACAACTTACCCCACGTATACCGTGGTTTAAGAATGTAAGGTTAAGGTATATTATTATTACGTACCTATACATAATATCGCGTTTACAATATCCGTGTTATATTTATTTGAAAAATGAATACAACATAATATTTCAATGATAATAATATGAAATAGCGTATCGATAAATAATAATTAGTAAAATTATACGATCCGTGTCCGTCAATTTTTTTTTACAAATTAAGACGAAATATTATGGGGTCGTGAACTTAAAGTTTTATACCGATGTATACAATTAATAATTTGGTAATTGGGATTTGATTGTGTTATCAGGTAGAATAAATATTAATAAATATAGTCGCGCGGTTGTCTTCTTCGGTGACTATTTATCGTCTCTCAAATAAACGCGTACATATAATTATGGCGAATACAATATTTATAAATAAATTTATGATTTATTGCGTACGGGGAAAATATAAAAACTCGATTTCCAATTTTGTCGCGCACACGACGATTTAGGTATAGGAGGTACCTATTAATATTTTAATAATTATTTTTGTTCACATCGCGAATGACTCGGCGGACGAACTTTTAGATAAAAATTTCTTCGGAAAAATTTCACGTTCTTTCGCGGTTTTTGCGATATTTATATACCCGTGAAACATTAAATTGCAGGTATATAAACCTATTAAAGTCATGAATCACATGATATACTAATAATATAATAATTTATATTACGTTTGCGTTAGAGGACGACATAAATAGCTTCCTGAGCAGATTTTCTGTTTATTTTACAATACAATTTATAATATACTCGTACTTATTTCTATTCTTTTATTATTTTTGTTATATATTATAATTGATTCCGCGCGGCGAGTCGAATAATAATATTAGAATTTATAAGAATCGCGTGCGCCTAGCCCAATTCCGTCTTCGTCGGCACGCCCATCCTGCGGTAGGGGAAAACGCCGCCGCCGCCGCATCCTTCTGGATACAACGTTATTAGGCTAATTTATTTTATTTTATCCATTCGTATTTATTATATAAAATACACGACGTTGTTATATTATAAAACGTATTTTAAATATTATTCTTTATTTTATTTTATTTTATTTTTTTTACGTTATTATTATCGTTTGTTTTCATTTCGGGGCTCGTGTCGTCGCGTGCGCTCGTTATATTTACATACAATGAGAGACCGTTAAGCCACATTAAACAATCGCAATTACGCCTTCTCGCGCGCGATCATTGTCGAAAAAAAAAAAAAAAGAAGAAGAAAAATTAAAGAAAATGCCTATATAATCGTTCCCTGCCGCCGATCGCGTGGGAAATGCCGATCGACAGAATATGGTAAATAACCATGGGTATTTTTGACACGAGGTCGTACCACTATGTACAATAACATAATAATAATTATAATATATACCAAGGTATAAATAAGGAAAATCAGAGTATATTCATCGTGTAAAATACGTATTATACCGTAAAAATTATACCACGATGGATAATATTAAAACCTATGTATTGAAACACTATATATACTTTATATATAGAATATAATAAAAAAATGTTTGTCTGGGAGTCGAAAAGAGGGGGTGGGGAAAAAAGAAAACGTATTTTAAGAAAAACGTTAACGTTAAAACATCACATCATCCTCCTCTCTGCAAACAAATAATACGTGCAATATATGTATATGTGTTTTTTTATATATTTTATTATGTACCTATTGTATAATAGTATAAATACTATAAAGAAGAACTACCTATTGTGTGTTGTATGTTTCCACAGGACTCGCCTCATTGGGTTTCCGTACCGGAATTCGTTTCGCAACTGTTTCGCGTCTCTGCCCAATCCCCAAATAAATAAATAGGTACCTTCCTATATTATAAGACCCGACGGTCGGCCATTGCTATATAAGTACGCATTAATTAGTCACACGACGCGTCATTTTCACGTGTTGGAGTGTACGCAACATGACGGCTATAGACACTTACAGGGCGATCGTAATATATTTCATTTTAGAAAAACGGTGGAAATATAACATCCGTTTTTGCAATTATTTTTGTAACACAATTTATAATATTCTCATCACTCCGTATGGTATAATATAATAATAAACATATTATAAATGTGTGATAATAATACGCGTATAATAACGTCAAGGAGAAGAAAAAAAAAGATGATCGCCGGCCCCGAAATCTGAGAAATACGACAGATGTATCTTCTCGTTCGTATTATTGTATGCATATATATATATATATAATATTTTATATATATCATTATTCATTCGGGATCATCGTCTGCCCGAGAATTCGTTCATTTCTCATGCGAAGGCGATGATGATCATCCGCGCCGGGACACTTCCTGCTGAAGAAACGGCGGCTGCTGTTCCGCAACAGGACTCTGACGCGAGTCCTGCAAAATGGTCGTGAGTACCGGACCGGAAACGCCGATTACGCGACGTCTGTATATAAATGTATATATATTATTATATACACTTATAGGACATACGTCATTCGACAACGTTTATAATAAAAATAATATACACGTGTTGTTTCTTTGCGTTTCCCAAAGTTTTTTTTTATTTTTTTTTCAAGTATAACTGGAACAGTTTTCAAAAATAAACGCGAATAACAAAAAGATAAAAAACAAAAACAAACGTATCCTTATATTATAGGTATATACCAATAAGGTTAGGTTAGGTATTTTACAAATAAAATATGTCTAGAAGTTATAAGTTAGGTTACTGTCACTATAATATACACGTGTGTACAAAATAAACATATATACATACGATTAATATACAGAGGGCAGGATTACGTTATGTATAGACAATATCAAAAAATATCAAAATATTTCTCTCGTCTTGTCCAGGTGTCTCATCCACGGGTGATAATATTATAAGAAGTGTACAGTGATAGCGTGTATATAACAATAATAATAATAGGTATCTCTATACGAGAATAATAATATATGCTCGTGCATAATAATGAGCTGTTATAGACGGGGGCACGCGCTCCTCGAATCCTCTTCTTCGTCGGTACGCGCCTCGCGCACATACCGCACGTACCTACGTAATATTACGCACGAGCCCAAAGGGTTAGGATGCCTTCTATATAATAATATACCTATATATTATGTATATATATATATATATAATATATAGAATATATTATAATATTATGAACACGTTATATTATTATGCTTAACCGTCTTGCGCGCGCGTTCAAAACCGGATTATACCGCGACCGGCGTAGTGGTATATAATAATAATATTATTATTACGTATACTATTTACGTGTGCGATAGATGAGCGCGTGCCCCCCTCGCGACAACCGGTCGGACGTGTGCTCGGCGCGTAAAACGGTAGCTGGTTATCCCCGGGACACGGGAGGCGGTAATCGGAAAAAAGTAAAAAAAAAAAATCTATAAAAAAAAATTCAACGGATATAAATTTCGGATCCGGTGGATATTATTATTATTATAATAATACGAGGCCGACATCTGCAGCATCATCACTTCTTATCGTTTATTTTATACGGTAGGTAGGTATATATAAAATATAATAATAATAATAATATTTCTCGGACGAAGAAATTTTAAAATATATAATCCTCCGCTGTTATAAAGGTGGAAAGGAAAAAAACTCCCACGCTAGTATCACGCGTGTTCATAACACGGTTAGGTTAGATAACCGTGGTACATATAATAACGCATAGGTATATACCGGACGGACGCGTCGTTCACACGCCGTACGACACGCGGAGACATGCGACACGTCTCACGGTTATAATATGGCACCCGCGATAATATTATATTGTCCATACGGGTATTGTGACCATGTCCTGCAGGTATATAATAATAATAATAATAATAATAATAATAATAATAATAATAATAAT
>JAIUCT010000043.1:326685-344940 GCA_021307375.1 Tetraneura akinire
ATAATAATAATAATAATAATAATAATAATAATAATAATAATAATAATCATGATTATTCTTATTGCGGACAGGTATATTATATAAGAAACTCTAAAATGCCTCCGCGAAAACAACCCTTTTTCACATAATCTCCCTGGTCCGACAACAGGTCGTTGGCGATATAATCGTTTTGTTATTATTATTATTATTGTTATCATATCGAAGTATAATACCTTAGCGCGGTAGCCGTTTTATTATTTTACGATGCACAAACCGTTTGTGTCCCGAGACTTTCCGTGGGAACTAAAAATGATATTATTTATTATTAACGTACTATATAAAAACGTCGGCCGGCCATGAATGAGATTCGCGAACGAACCCTTTGACGGAAAGAAATTCGCGAGTCCGACGCACCTTTCGCCGGTCGATGGTCCGCGAGAGTGTATTATTATTATTATCATTATTATTATTATTATCATTGTACAGGTATTATAAAAATGCTACCGTGGTCCACCCGTCGTCGTCGGACGCTGTATATAAAATATAATATTATAATATCGTCTCGCCCTCGCCCTCGCCGCGTGGGAACGAGCTACCTGCGTCAGTGTAACACAAATCGCCGTTACGTTTTTGCACCTATTATAATGTACGTTATTATATACCTATACGTGTTTTTGTATTATTCGCGTATAAAAATGGAAATATTATAATAATCGCGCGCACCTGCGGTCGATGTAAAAACCGTCGACGATTCCTATACCTACGTATTATTATTATACCACTGTATACGCGAACAATATAATAATAATAATAATATTATACCTAGGTATACGGTTATATTATCCGCGAGGTCGAAACGCTCGCGCTCTTATCGAAAAGTACTTATTATTGCCGTATATAAAAATACCGAACGACATAATTACCGATCTACATATTATTTTAATATATATATATAGGTACGTCTCGTATATAGGTACGTCTCGTATATAGGTACATATTAAATAATTTTCATTTTTTTTCCCTCATTGTTATTATATTATATTTATTACATTATTGTGTTCGGTAGCTGTTACGGCGACAGTCGTATTATTATTATTATTATTATTATTATTATTTTATTTTTTTTTTTTGTACAATATTACAATATTATTATTATTATTGCGCGTACAATAATATGTAGGTGGATACAGGTAGGTATAATATTTATAACCAATAACCGCACAATCGGTCATAAAAAATATAAATAAAATAAAACAACATCACCGCGCGCGCAATAACATAATATTATTATTATAATAATAACATTCCGAATCAATCGATTACGCGACAGAATAATAATAATAATAAAAAAAAAAATAGTCGTATAATCGCAGCGATTGTTATTTGTTTCTTATCTCCCTGGCGATACGCGCGCGTTACGTTAAACATATATTTACAAATCGATGATTACAAAATGTATACCTACATCGAGTCCATCGCAGCCGGACGATTAAAAAAAAAAAAAAAAACATTTTGGATTTCTCGTATTAATTTAATATTCGTATAGTTAAAAGTCAAAATTTTGCAGGAGGTTCAATTATGGTTTTTTGGTTTTAAAACTGTTTATATATTATAGAAGCGCGAATTTCACTCCGAATCGCGACTAGGTTCTATTTTATAATAATTAGAGCCGAGTGGTATATAAATTTATGATGTAACCAAGGGTTTGGTATACTCGTATATTATGTCGAAGAAATCGAAACACTTTTTTGAAGGGTGGAATTTTGATAACGCTACTTTTTATACGTAATTTTTTTTTTTTTTAATAGTACGGATGTAAAAATGATTATATATTAGTAGGTACCTATACTAAACTATATAGTTTAAGAACACTCGATCTCAATTTCTTCGCCGCCGTAAGTTCTAAAATTATAAAATTGTCACGTTTTTGGAGGGTTACGTTTATGAGGACTTCGGTACGGTACCCCCTCTATTTACGTGGTGGTAAACGCGTATAACCAATAGATCTCATATTAAATTTTAATATTATTATTTATATAATATTTATATTATTATGTATCGGGTGTATTTATAGGTGTGCGCAATCCACGTTATATTATTATTTTTTTATCACATTATTCGTTTTGCGCGCCGATACATTGACCGAGAAACGATTATTCAAACGTCGACCCGTTCGACCCCCAGGGCAAAACCAGTCGTTCGTATATTTTAAACAGATCGATATCTCGCACGATAGACGGATTGTCACATATTTTATTATATATTCTGTGTGTGTATACCTACGTTTAGGTATACATAATAATATTATTATAAAATCGTTTATGACCGTAACGTGCAGTGTGGGGCCCTCCGAGTACGAGATCTCGCATCGTACATCGCATATTATACGATGGCTTTTTCGAACGAATTCCAGTTCGGTTTCGTGTTGAAATATTTCAAAATGGCCGAATTTTCGACATTTTTCCTTCCGCACAATATATACAAATTTAATTTTGAGAAATTCTCGAAAAATGACCTAAATATACGCGTCCGATTTGCTGTCGGAATCATATACGGGGGCTATTCGTAAAATATAATATTCCGTCGCCGACCTAACCTATAATAACCGTATAGTTATGTTATTTAATATTTTTATGTTATATAAGTAATAACGTCCGTTTTATTATTAAAATTATGGATAATAAACGATATAATATAGATTGCAGTCGTCGCGAATATAATTTTTTTTTTCTGAAGAAAATATCGTCGTCATATAGCGTATAATCGATCGAGATTATAATATTATATTTATATGTGTTTTGGAAACGGGACAGGACACGCGGATATAAATAGGAAAATATAATAAATTGCGGATAAATATAATATATACGATCGGTGGGAGGAAGGGCAGCGGCGACGATAGTAATCCGACAAAGTCCATTAATTCGCGTAGAAATAATAAATGGAAAATATCGGTCCAATTTGTTGTGCGACCGACGACGACGACGATTGCTTATATATATATTTATTATTGTATACCCTATATGTAATGTATACGATATCGCCGTCGTTTATAATATAATAATATACGAAATCGAAAAGTCGTATACGATATTATTATATTTTTATATTTTAATACATACGAGTATACGACGTATAATAGAAACGCGGCGGTTTTTCGTTTCGCGGGAAAATTATTAATCTGCCAGTACGCGTTCCGGCAGCGTGCCAACCGCGCGGACGGACGAGGGTCGTAAAAATCCGGCAATTACATCGCGGGTGTCTGTATACAAGCGTATTTATTGTTTATTGCCGGATAGAATCGCGGTTTTCGACGTTTTCGGATTCGCGTTATATTATTTCGACGGCGACCGTTTCAATTAAGTCCCGCGGGGGAAAATGAAAAAAATAAAAATAAAATAAAAATAAAATAAAATAAAATAAAACGCGAGACATAACAAGTGTGTGTGTATATATATATAAAGAGAGAGAGAAACGAAAAAAAGACGAGGAAGAAAAAAAAAATACGTTTCCCGAGGCCAAAAGTTTGACGAAGTGTTTTTTTTCTTTTCCTTACCGCGTCTTCTTCGAAAAACCCGCAGCCGTTCTTGCGGTACACCGCGACATCAAGGGTCCCGCGGGGTCGTCGCCAATCGAATTAACCAATAAAAACCGTCCCTTCGGCTGTTATATTACCCATCATATATTATTATATAGGTATATATACACGTTATGTGCGTATACTCGTGGGTCACGACTGCGTGAGTGCACCGAGTGTCGCGCGTTATAATCGTGTTGTTGCCCAGCTCGTCAATTTCGGATGATGTGTATAGAGGTATAGTGTGTTTGTGTGATAATTTTACCTGACGTCGTCGTCGCCCAGGGGGGACTAGTCATCAAGGTTTCGTGTGTGCTCGTTTTCGACCGTGTATACAAACACAGTTTGGCCGATAGATCAAAACGCCAAAGGGGGCCAATAATACGCACGCCATATATAAATATAATTTATACCAGTTTATAGGTATAATATATGGTATTAAACACGAATATTGTACGTGTTGTATTCGACTGTCGGGCGACAACTGGTCGGGGACAGCTGTGCAAACGGGCGCGCGCCAAGAGGCGAGAGATTTTTTTGGTCGGGCGCGCGGGAGCCGTGTGCGTCACGCGGAAAACGTCGCGCGACCGTCGACGAAAACGGCGCGGACACGACGTTATAATATTTATTGTAATATATTAATTTAACATATTCGTGTTTATTATATCGAGTCATAACACGTCGTGTGCGAGAATATAAAATATATATTGCGTTTATGGTTATATGTAAGTTCTGTTTTCCATAGGGTATACCATAATTATTATTATTTTTTATAGGTTATAAACTGTAAAAATATTTTATCGAATTAATATCGCGTAATCAGTGCTTTTTTTTTAAAAAAAAAATGTCGCCCTTCGTAAAAATATTAATGTGAAAAATCAATATCTTATCGTGTAAAGAATATATTATAATATATTGTTCTTGCGTATATATAGGTATGTACAGAGTGATCGAAATTTCGTGTTGCAAAGATGTGATGAAGAAGTTTGTTATACCTACCGTTTTTGTAACCACACAATTTTCATCACACTGTATAATACTTATACACATTGTATATATTGTGATGTGTACATTTTAAAACTTTATATACACGGGTATATAACGTATTAAATATAAGAAAAATAATAAAATTCATATTATGAAATATTGTTGCGTAATAAAATGTTTTATATACATTTTTGCCACCTTAAGTCCCGGGTCTATAGTGGATCCGCGCGTTAATCCCCGGCCCTGACAACGTGTTAAAGGTACTCTTTTTTTTTTATATATATATATATATATATATACACTATCGTATGACGTGTGCGTCGTACATTAAACGTATTATCTATAAAATAAATTTTTTTATTTTTTAAATTTTTTATACACAAATCGTTCCGAATCAACAAAGTTATATACTTATACAATTTATATTATTATACACGTTTATAGGCCAATATGACGTTCAGGTGTTTCCCACAGCAGCAGTTAAAAGGGGTAGTAAGTACCTACTTATACTTATACTTACCGTATATAATACTACTTATTATATAATATGGGAGGTTATATGTTTTTAAAAAAAATATAATTTTACACGCAATTTCAGTTTTACCACAATTTTTTTTCCTATTTCACAATATTTCATTATATTTCCATTCGCATACAATATAATATACTTATATCTTTATATATATAGTATTATGGTATACAATAGTATACCGAGTACCAGTTTATTTGGTGTTTAGAGTGGTTTAAATCGTATATTATTCGAAATTAATCTATACCGCGGTAACCATTGAAAATGGCAGAACGCGGACACGAATATAAATAAATCGCTAACTGCAGAAAGGGGACAAGTCCACTTTTCCTAATTTTTCAGGAATGATCAAAAACCAAATATGGACATGTTCCCTTTCTATAGTAAACAAGAATTTCCAAACAGTATATTTATTGTTTTGATAATCGGATTTGACTCCTATCTGCAGTAAACGATGTATTTACGCGTGCTTAATGAAAAATGATAATAATATCAAAATTGATAAAAATGGAATTGTCCCCTTTCTGCAGTTATAGCGATTCAAATATAATAAATATAAGATTCTATAATAGCGATAAGGTCTCGTGATTTTAGGAAATTCTCATATTATACGTATAGGTATGTATACCTAATTTTATAAGAAGAGTTCTTGTGGATATTTATTAGGTACATACCATTACCGAACGCGTTAAATATGTGTTACAATATAATATATATTATTCGAGTACGCGGTAACCGCGCGGTATACCGAAATAAAGAAAAAAAAAAAGAATAAATTAAAACTTTGTCGTTGCGAAAAATCGTTTTCATCTAAATTATCATTATTTATATTATTATTATAACAATATCGTCGGCGATTAATTCTCGTGTATATAACGTGTATATATAGTTGTGGCCGAGAGAGAAAGTACGTCGCATTACGATTGTGTCATGCAGTATATTACTATATATTTTATTTTATAACCGCGATGCCGCCGCCGGGATCGCCGCGATCCAAATGATTGATCGATAGATCGGACGGCGGCGATCAATCACATGCTCGTATCATACGATAGTAACTATATATAATATAATATGTTTTATATACGTACACGTATATAATTTATATTTTATTTTATAGGTTATATATAGGTATAAACACTCGTATAATATATTATAGTGGCAGTCGTAATTATATCGCGAACGTATTATACATATATTATGTGTACGGAGGACAGAAAAAAAAAACAATGGAATTACTCGAGTACTTAAATGCGAGTGTAGTATGTATACGTATATGTTTTTTTTTCTATACGTCGTAAAAAACCCGGAGCTGGTTTATTTATATTTCTCGTAAAAAGTAAATAAATAATAATAAAAAAAAAGGTGGTCGTGTCCGGTAGTATACCGCGGCGTTACACTTATATACACATATATATGATGTATTTTATTTTATTTTTGTCTTTTTTTCGTATATTTAATATATATATATATATATGTAGGTATATTATGTACGGGGTCCCGGATGTCTCCGCAGGGTGGTACGGACGAACCGCGGAAGGCAGATATATAGCTGTCATTTCCTGCCCGTCGGGGAGTCTCGCCGTGGCTGTGTATAACACAATGCGGGTTTTATATACATACAAGTATTTCGTATATTTACGTGAAAAGTCAAAAACGCGGTTGCGACGCACGCGTATGTGTATACCACGGTTACCGCGTTACAAAAATTCGTTTTATACGCTATGGAATATCGTTCGTATATACGAAAGAAAATCGCGGTTTGTAGAAAACCGTCCTTCGTCATATCCCCGTCGCTTAATATTATATACGTATAATATTATAATCGCGTGTTTTCTGACCACCCCCGTGAGGACCTGTCTCGGACCACCTCCATCCATCGGAGGGTGTGCACCCGGGGCGTTGACCAAAACTGACCGGATGACCAATCGATCGGACCAATGACCATCGTCCCGCGACCACGTGTGATTCGTTTGTGTGCGGACACACGCGTGTATTATGCGCTTACGAACGGTCCCTGCGTGTATAATAATACATATAATATACGTTTGCGCGCAGATGTTTGCGGCCGTCCGTACACCCCGAAGGGTCTCGGACGCACCCCTCGGGCAAACAAAAACCACTACCCCGCGGGATTTTTCACCGTATATATTCACTTATATATTATATTGTGCAGTATAACTGCAGCAGTGTCCATTAGATCCATTTAAAGTCCTCGTTTTTGTACATATATACGTATACGAGAGTGGAGTGGCGTGCACCCGATTTATATACGACCGACTTGTATTATATACATTAATAACGAAAATCGTGTATATATAGGTATACATATTATGTGTATAATAAACGATTATATCGCGTATACTTGTATATACAGTCCGAGGTTTTCACGTCAAACGCACGTTTGCCACTTTTGTCTGGTGCGAGCGCGTATATACGGGGCGATCGGATTATCGCGTTACAAAAATATAGAGATAACGCTCTTTAGTTACGCGTTTAGATCATCCTGTATAATAAAATATACGTATATATATACAAAACGACGGTCCCTTTGACCGTTACTGCGTGTATATAAACAATGTATATACGATGCCCGTCGCGGCCTGCGAAGCGATTAAAAACTATTAGGGACGTAACGCGGTGGGTGCGTATATAGTATAATAATATATAATAGTACTACTTATTACGTACATTATAACGGCATAAAACACATTTTATATTTATTATAAATGGTTGATTTCCGGAGCGACAATATGTATCGTGGAGAGAACCGATTTTTAACCTGCAAACGAGGTCTTTGATCATATAAATATATCGTTCATTATTATAAATTTTATAATATTCACGTGTATATTATTATAGGTTATCGAAATTCTATCGGTTATTGATTTTCATATACTTATACCGTATTTACTATCGTATATAATAATGTAATAATATGATAATTTTTTTTTTTTACCTCTCAGCAATTAATTTAATTTAATACGCGATTTATATACATATATTATAAAAATACGATGTAATATCATGTCAGGAAATGATCTCGTTCGTATATATATATATATACATTACGTATACCATATACGTGTTTACCGGTCACGGTATAATGTTATATACGATAATAATCTACCGCGGTATACCGCAAGTTGCGCGCGCGAGAGGAGAGAGCACCTTTGACGCGTCATCGACACGTATACGATATACGAGCAGCGTTCCGCATGCGGTGGACGGTGCACCCTCTCCGCGCCCGCAGCAACCACCCCCTCGAACAGAACTAAACTAATTTGCGCCGCGACCACACATCGTTTCGTCGTCATTGCCATTATGGCATTATATTATCGTACTCGTTACTTATATAATATACGCGTATACGATATGATGACGCCGGACACGGTTTCACATTGTGTTTTTCGACGGACGAGCCGCACAAAACAAAAAATAAATAAATATGCGGGGGAACGATGACGATAATATCGGACGACGATTATTGATTTTCGTCATTAAAACCGCGTGTACACACACACACACACACACACACACACTCGTCAAAATGGACGTCGAGCACAATAGATCGGATATTATCGTATCCAATATAATATATATTATATTATATCGGCCCTCTGCATCATCCTATTATATTTATTTTATAAAATAACAGAATATATTATTATGTCGAATAAAATATCATGATATTACTATTACACTCGCGTACGGTACAAATTCAATGCACGATAATTACGATTTTTTTTCTTCCCCGGTTCTCTCATTCGTTTGACATTAATTTTTGATAATATTTTCTTTTTGCAGCGGATACGGATCCCACCCAGAGCACCGCCGGCACCGACCAAGTCGACTTGCTGACGTGCGGCCAGTGTCAGCGAGTGTTCCTGCTGTCGGACATATGCCGTTTCGTGCAGCACAAAGTGGCCGGTTGCAGCAAAGACCCGCTGGTGTTGGTCAACAGCAGCAATTGCAACAGCGACGACGGCAACGGCAACGGCGGACCGCCTGCACAGACGACCGCCGCGCAGCTGGACAACGGGGTGTCCGCGGCGGTGGTGGCGGCGGCGGCGTCGGCCAAATCGAAATCGCATCATCACCACCATAACCGGTCCCAGTCGCCGGCGTCCGTGGCCGACGAACGTCCGTCGCACCACGGCAGGCGGCCACCGCCGTCCAGCACGCCCAAACGGACTTCCGACCGGAACAACGGTGACGACAACGGCGGCGGCGGCAGTTCCGAGGACGAGAAATCGTCCGCGACCGTCGCGGGAAGGATGAAACAGGGATCCGAATCGTCCGAGGACATGCACCCGGGATACAAAAAGTCTAACCGTTCGGTGTCGTCCTGCGTGGACGCCGAATCCAACACCACCAATACAGGTACCTATGAATTATAATATAATATATTATGTTAAAATTAATTTTTATTTCCATTATACAATAATTAACCTCGTACATTATATATGTACCACGGTTATATTATAATATATATTTGTATATAATACAGGCGTAAGACAAAAGTTATTTTGAACATATACCTAGGTATATAAACGTATACCTATACATTATATTATATTTAAGTACATATATATATATATATATATGCGGGGTGGATATTCCTATCGTACCCCCCACAAATAGTCCGTCCCTTGTACTCGTGGCCAGGGGGAGAGTTATTGGAAAAGTTACGCAATCGGTTTCGAATTCTGTCGAATGTATATAAATTGAAAAGTTATATGTATAATATCGGACGCAATCACACCCGCCCCTCGCCGTGTATACACGCGAAGTCGTCGAATTTCGTTTTTCGCCCGCCGGCAAAATCACATATATAATATATGTTATATAATAAATAAATCTGGCATCGCGTATACGTTTTCATGTGTGTATATTATATTCCGAAGATAATGACAAAAAGATAATCTCGTGTTCTTTATATATATACCGCCTGTCGTCGTCGTCGAGAAAATAAACCAATACCGTCTCGTATATATATCATATGAATCATATATTATCTGTAATAATATACGTTTATTCTCGGTCCGAGGAATAATGATAAAAAATAAAAATATAATACATTTTCGAATAAAAGTCACGAGATCGACTTTAATTGCAAAACTCTGATAACCTCAAATATAATATATTATGGACCGGAATGAAAATTAAAAACGTATCACGTATTATTATTATATACGAGTAGAAAAATATGAGCTTTTTATAAAAAATATATTATCGAAACGTTTCGTTTTTTATTAGGTAGGTAAAACTAAAATAAGAGAAATAAAATATATACGAGTGTATAATAAAAAGGTATATAAACTCCATATCATGAATTAATCAAATACATTTTTGGTTAATTTAATTAAAATTTTTTTTTTAAAAAAATATTACATATTTTTCTATAAATTTAAAGACAAATTTTCACCACAAAGTTTTTCTATAATATTATTTCTATTTTATAAACACGCGTTATGTAAAATTTACTATTGCAATACGGATGAGACCGTTTGAATTTTTTTTTACACGTGGCGATATATTGTATATCATTAATATTTATATTTCGAATTCAGCAGGAAAGATGATAAGAAACTTGTGCGTGACGTGTTTCGAAATAGGAACGTCTTTTCGACATACTGCGAATTTTTTTTTTTTTTTTCGTAAAATTCACCATGATCTGTTGCGACATTACAACTAGATTACTTTACTTTTGGTTCGCGTATACCCATAGAGAACCGCAATTATTTAAATTGTCTCTAGATACTTGTGATGTAGCGAGCAGATTATTCAAATCGTGCTAGAAATAAAAAAATATATGTATAACATGAAAATTTAATAAATTTTCATCATTATTCAGGTTCAGGTATCTACTATAGTAGTATTAGGTTATAACGTGGTAAATTATATGACGTATATACGTACGATGAATTTTATTTTGTTCCATGACGTAATTATATTTATTATAAATAAATGTATTCTTTGTTTAACATGTGTTTTATATTTTTAATTGATACCGAACAAAACATAATTGTACCTATATTATATTTCATACTGCGAGCCAAGTGGAAATTCTGTCGTTGCTAAATGTGCTTGATTAATTATAACCTTTACCTTAAATATATTATATACATTAATGTTTAAACGTTTTAAAGTAAGTTATACCCGTTATTTATTTTTAACTCATATACATTTTAAAGCTAAGTAGTCAAAATTTAAAAAAAGCAAGGAAAGGGATATTGGTATGTAAGGGATATAGTGTTGAATTTTGATTACAATTTGAATGCAATGATAAATCATTACATTCATAAAATGATTTTGAGCTAAGTTCAACCGATTAAAATTTTTACATTTATCAGTCCTCTATACGTTCAATATAAATAATTTATCATAAAACCCCTAAATGAGTCACCTAAATACCCAAATCTGACAGTACTTTGCTCAGAATCGTTTTTCAAATATAATGATTTATATTATGCATTCAAATTGTAATCAAAATTCAACACTATCCTCTTTACACTTGTATCCCTTCCATACCAGTATCTCTTCCCTTGCTTTTTTATACTTTGAACAGCTATAAAAAAAGATCGTTATAATACACAATTAATTAGAACTGAGTTAAGTAAATTGTATTTTTTTGTATTTCAAAATTTAAAAAAATTTTGTTAATTTTATTTAACATTATATACATAAAAACGAGAATTTTACGATATATTAAAAGTACTATATTTTGTAGAAAAATTAACGTAACGTTTCCAAAATTTTATCACATATATATAGTACCTATGTCAAAAACCTATAAAATTTTCAAGTCTATAATTTCAAAATTGCCTGATTTGTCGAATATAGAAATTGAATTCGTCGAAATTTCAGTTTTCGTGAAAAAATCCTTTTTTTCGTTATGTTTTATTCATTTTTTTCTATCGCACAGGGTTAATTTTTATTACCATCATTTATATGTTTATACTTTTAATTTCTTTTTTTTACTACCCTTTACTTGAATATTGCGCACAATAATATTATTAAATCATTTAAATATATCGATTTGACCGAATAAAGCAGTCTTAAACTGTATATAGGTACTTATTACAGATAATAATCTTATCTTTTTGTTTTCGTATCATAATCAGTCTTCCTACACTTATATACGTATAACGTTACATACGTTTCGTAGGTGAGAAAATAATTTTACTATTTTAAGTTTTTGCGTTAAAATAAACACTATGCGATAAATTTAAGGTAATCTCACCGTATATTATACCCACTGGTTCGACGAAGCGATTATCTTTGTTTCGCATATTATATATGTGCTGTGTACTAAAATAATAATAATAATAATGATAATAATAATAATAATAATAATAATAATAATAATAATAATAATAATTGGTGACGTGACGTGACATAATAATATAATATTAAAGGTCCTTGATTTCATTGGCGGGTCCTAGAATTTTTGGCGTGAATAAGAATTAAAAAAAAAAAATAATAATGACTTCTTACAAATATGTGTGTGGAAACTCAGGTGAGGCGCAACGGACCGCAAAAATAGTGAAAAAATAAAATTAAAAAACATAAAAAACGGTCTATATATTATATTGCTCTCCCCGGGTGATGACACAAATCATTAGCCCGGTCGGAGGACTTTTTTTTAAAAAAAAAATTTTCACCGTCGCGTTCGGTTCATCAGGTTCCACGCAGAGATTTCCATTCTCTATTCTGGTCAATTATAATAATAATAATAATAATAATAATAATAATAATAATAATAATAATTCCGTTTTTTTCTCTATCTCTCTCTCTCTCTCTCTCTTCGTTTTATTATTTTAATACGCATATAATAGATATTATAAATAATAATAAATCCAACCTTGTTTCCCATTAGCGGAACGTTTCACACTGGATCTCGAGGCGTTCTGGATCGGCGACAAATTTTAATTGCATCCGCGCGCGACAACCGCGCGCGGGGAAGAAAATCCACCGGGCGTCCTCGACCGTTTCTCTCCCGGTGCACGCGCGTTCATGGGAAACTCTTTATAGCGCGTATTATTTCGACGGCACATTTTTAACGGCCGAATAATCGTCAATAGCCGCCGCCGGACACGGACGACATTTGGCCACGCGACGGGGAGCCCGCGAAATCCTTTCGAATTATAAAAAATATCAACGTAAAAAAATATCATTTCGTATTACATTATATGTATATGTAATATGTTAATTGTATGGGTGTTATTTTACGTTTTAACGCTGACTTCCGCGTGTAAAACGTCACATTTATAATAAATATATTATATTGTATAGAGAGCGATTGCGGAATTTTATATATGTATTCATTGCATTGGAAATGATATCGATCACCCTGTATACACGAACGATTCTATTATATATTACGGCCGGTTTTGCGGGGAGAAACTGATACGTATATACAGGTACAGAGAGAGAGACAGAGTGAGAGAGAGAGAGAGGAACGAGTAAGACTGAGGTCAAACGATAATATGACTATATTTATACATTGTATACGATTTACACGCGTGCACAATGGACGAAGAAGAGTTAAGACGAGTGTATCATGTTCATGTATATAATACGCTCGTATATAAAATACGAGTGAAAACGAAAGTGCAAACGCGATTTTTCGAAACGGCCTCAGGTCGATTATTAATATTTCATTTTGCACATTTTCAATATATACCTACGTGTCCGTCATCCATCAAATTATATTTAGGTGTACTCGAAATATTATAAAACAATAATAGCATACGAAATTACGGATTTATTTTTAACGAATTTCGACTGTATAATGTTATCATATCTACTGCCAACGTTCAACGATTATCATCTCTCTCGCATATATAACGAATTAACCCTTTTTCGCTATATAATACGACATACGCGAAACTAGTTTATAATAATAATAATAATAATAATAATAATAATAATAATAATAATAATACGTAACACTCACCCTTATATACATGGGACACGTTATATTTATATACTTATTATCGGCGGATTAATAATGTCATACATATTTTATGCCCATTGTCCAGTTCGGACTCCCGCGCATACGCAACTGCTCGCCACGCGTACTATCGGCCCCGCGGGGACGTTTCACCCTTTCGCGGGCGCGACGTTGCGTCATTCTATTTTTTAAAAGCGACTAATTTTTTTGTTTCCTCTCGTTCACGCTGCGGTGTTTATCGGACCGTAAACACGCCGTCGTCCGAACGATTATATTTATTATAATAATATAATACGTATTATAAATAAAATAAAATAAAATAAAAAAATATTATTGTACATACACACATGTCGTGTCGTAGCGATATTGGCAATTAGTCGTCGTATTATATTTTATGATAATACGTATCGGACGTGCGAAAAGGACCGGTCGCGTATCTCGTGTCTTTATAATATTATTCGCATTTTAAAATATATCGCGTTTTATATAAAACGGAATATGAATAACGAATCCGTTTTTGGGATGCGTACGCGTGAAATGATAATATGAAATTAAAACGTTTTTAGCCCGTATTCTTCCACGTTTTTAATCTTTTTTCTTCCATACGTATACCAATACGCATCTCTGTATATTATCATATAGTTTGACACGATTTTTTTTTAAATTTATTTCGTTTTAAATGCGAATAATTGAAAATAAAATATAAACGCTATCCGTTGATCATCGTATTTTTCGCTCTCGTCCGCGTCAAACGGTATATTATAACAAATATTAAATTGTAATACGTATAACGCGATGACAGCCGGACAGTCGAACGCGTAATAATAATAATAATATAATATAAATAATATATTATAATATTATCACAACGATAATAATATGTGAAAACGTTACGGCCCGCGGGCTTCCCACGACACTGCGGGTCACGACGCCCGAAGGACGCGGACGGATGAACGGCGACTTATCCGCGCGGAGTAGGATCGAGAGAGGCGACCGCGCATCGTTTCGTCATTTTATACGCGCGCTGCACACGCTGGCCTGTACCCATACGCGTTTTCCCTTTGTGCGCGTATACCGTGCCCGAGAGGTATATACTCGTATTATGGTATATGGTAGGCACTTAAAAACTGTACGGTGGTCACCAAACCGTGTCAGGGACGCGTCGACGAAACAGCGGTTTCGTTAACCATCAGCGGTATAATAAACATATTTTTTATAACGTTCGATTTTCCCTAATTTTTCGAAATGGCGGTGTTACAGGGTCGGGTCTTCTGGAAGAACAGAAATTGACGCTGTAAATCGGGGTAAGGGGAAAAAATTGAATATTTAAATATTGAATATAGTACACATTATTATTATTATTATTCATAAGAGACGACGAGAATAAACGATGATAAATCGCGTGACACACGACGTCGCGAATCGCACAAAATAACAATAATAATAATAATATAAACGTAGGGCGATTGCACAATCTCCCTCGATGGTGGGCGGACATCACGGCGGCGATGATCCGCGCGGCAGTCCGTCTACGTACTCGTATATACGAAGAGTCACGGTCAGTGTATAATTTGTATATAAAATACGATACAAAATATTAGTGTCCGTTCTCCGGACGATTAAATTATTATTATTATTATTATTATTATTATTATTATTATTATTATTATTATTATTTTCATCGTAATGACGACGATAATTATTATTATATATACCTATATTGTTGTTACGTACGAGTATAAAATATATTATAACGAATAATATGCGCGAAGAAGATAACGCCCACGAGACGTCGCCGGGTCGACCGAACGCGTATTTCCAATTTTTTTTTTTTTTTTTAGTTTCCCTTCCCTCGAGAGAAGCCGAGACGAGACGCGTGCCGGCGTTAAAAACGTTTGCGTGAGCGAAACGGTCGAGACCGGGTCCGAGAATATTCTTCTACTTATTATGACGAAGAATCGCACGAATTCTCCGATTGTATTATAATAATATACGCGTTAAAATATGTTTATTTTTATTTATTTTTACATTATTATATTGTAAAACGTCATCGTCGTACTCGACCGTCGACAAATGATTTACATAAATCTCGGGGCACGCGCATTGTCCACGCCCGTCATTGAAGCGCGCGCGCCGCGAGTTCCCTTTGTCCGGTGTTTTTTTTTATGTTTTCATATCTCGCATAATATTATTATTATATCGTTCACACACACACACACACACGCGTCGTTTTCGTTTCGTATTGTTTCCCGCACATCAAAAGAGAACCGGATTTATTATCATAATTTATTTTCTCTTTTTTTTTTTTTGTTATCTCTAATAAGATATTTTGTCTCTTTTCGCGTGGTCAATGAACGTCTCTTCTCGCCATGACGACAATTTCTATATATTATAATTATTACACGGTTGCGTTTTATCAACGCGGTTTTGGAGTTTTCGCATAATTCTACGTACTTATATAAAAAAAAAAAAAGTTATAATTCGAAAAATAATATAATATATTATATGCGAAGACGGTGACAAAAAATCGCGGGCGAAACAGGTGTCATCGAGGACGGGATAAAAGTGAAAGAAAAATAACAATTTCCTTAAACGCGACGACGCTCTGCAGGCCCTAACGTAAAAATAATTTCTACCGCTCGTTCTTTTTTTCTTCTTTATTTTGGTCTTCGTCGTCTTCGTGTGTATACTTTTATAATTTTTAGAAGTTTTTATTTTTTTTCTCTTCGACGCGAGTCGGAAGATCATCGCGAAACGCCTGTTGGACTTATGTTTTTTTTTTTGTTCGCGAAAGGAAACAAAACAAAAAAAAAAAACCGCGTTCTCTTGCGGAAAACGGATATTCTGCGGGCGCAAGACGATGATAACGAATGTCATATGGTCACGGGACCCGGAATGAAATAATTGGGTACAAAATACGTTTATATAGATATAAATATTATATTAGGTACGAGACGATAACCGATTAATTGCCGCCGTTTTACGATAAGTAACAAACCAATTAAATACAAATATGGGATAATATTATGGCGTATACAATTATTGTAATAAATACGTCTATATATTAGAGTTTCGTCGTGTACGTAATAATAAAATACTAATTATTGTGCAACCGACGAGACTACAATAATATCGCGTATTTATAATTATGTCTGTATATACCCGTTTATTGAAACGCGATTGACGCTAATTGATTTATTTAAATGTGACGACGACCGCTTGCGCGGTTATCCTACGCGTATATTATGTTATACTAATAATATACCTAGGTATAAAACAATATTGGTCGCATAAACGCGTTAAGCCTTGGTGCAAACGCGGTGCAACGGAAGGTCAACACTCGACTTCGATGTAAATACATACCGGGTATAAAGTATATACCTGTATATATAATATTATAATGATAATATGTAGGACAACGATCGACCGCCGAAGCACGACAAAATGAATGTACGATAATGAAAATTTTTATATGATATCGTTACAACCGTAACCGTATTATCATTACGTACAATGTGGTACATACTCGTATAATATACGAAACTGTCGAAATTCGGAAAGTCGCGTTAGAGTATGACGGGGAAAATTTCGTTTTTCGTAAAATCTGCGTTTTGCTGCTGGTACACGCGTTTATACCATCGTGTCGGTCAATGGGGGAGGAGATAGTCTGCAAACGAATAATAATAATAATAAAGGGGTTATGCGCGGAAAAATATATAAAATCCGTCAGAGACAATCGCACAGCAGCGGCGAGGACACAGCAGATGCGGATCACACTATATATATACGTATTATAATATTATGCGTATATCAAACGTCGTGTACCCGATATTATATTTTATTATTATTATTAATATTATAATATATATATATATATTATATTATGCTCGTAGAGGAAAAATGAATATTATAAGGCCTGGTGTCCGTCACAGCTGTGCTGCGTCGACGTATATACACCCCAATTTCAGAAAAATATTATATTGTATAAAGGGTTGCGCGCGCTATATATTTGAAAAAACTGTATAACGTATATACGCGTGTATACAGGTAATTCGACGTATACACGTGCCTGTCGGGGGTAGTTTTGAGAGGGTAGTTTCGTATTTATATATTATAATATCGTATTATGTACGCGGGGGCATAAGGTCGACGGCGAAGTTCCGTATATAATATAAATATCGGGCATTTACCTAAAATACATAATATTATATATATATATATATA
>JAIUCT010000043.1:361480-393097 GCA_021307375.1 Tetraneura akinire
GTTGACTCGCACAAAGATACCGGGCGAAGGCCGACGTGGGCGAAACAGTAACTGTGTAATTTTTCGACCAAACGCTATAAAAAAGATATTTTTCTACTCGCAAATCACTAATACTGTAAAATATGAATATCATTAAATATATAATTATAATTGAAAATTTAATTTAATATTATATTTTAATTTTTTTTTTTTATACAACTTTTCTCGTTTTTAAATTTACAAAAATTTACACGAAATTCTATTTTTCTATACTTGTCGAAACAACAAATTTATGTTTACGTATTGCGTAAAAATAATAATGAAGCATAATGAATAAAAATAATTTGTGATTTCTGTCTAAATTTTAATTAGAAACGAGGACGGTCTCGAATTTGAATGAAAAAACAAAATTTTATAATCGTCCGATTTTAATTAATTTTTTTTTTTTAACATAAGCATTTAGTATTAAAAATTAAAATTAAATAATTGTTTTTTTTTATTATTATAATTATAACACGCATGCTTTTTTGCATTGCAGTTTACAGTAGTTATGTTTTCTTACCAAAATTAATTAAAATTATCATTTTTTATAGAAGTAATTTATACATAATAATTAATTGTATATTATCAATTATTATTATTATAAAAATAAATAAATGGCATATTAAAGTCAAAATATATTGAAATATGAATTTAAATGCAATATTTTAAGTGCCACGTAAGTGTTTGAATCGTTTAAACTTTGATAAAATATAGTAAAATTAAATAATGATTTTATTGTTGAGATAAATTAAATACATTGTATAGGTTATATTATCATTCCTCCGTATTAATAATATTATATAAATTTTATTTACAAGTTTATAATAAATTATGGCAATTAAAAAAAAATTCAGTCGTGTAGTGAAATTGCCTACACATAACGCCGTTTTAGAATTAAATAATATAAATTATTTAATAAAATTTAAAATTTTTAATATTATTATGCTAATGTAACGTATGAAATTGAGAAAAATATCATATACGATTATTTTTAATGTTTAATTCGAATTTATTTAATTTTTTTTTTTTAAATAATTTACGATTGAAGGTTGAAAGGCACAATATAATTTTATAATATGATATAAAATTTACCGTAGAATATTATAAAATATAAAGTGAGTCTTAGGTATTGATTTAAGTAACAATTAAAATTTTACTTACCAACGTATACACAATAGCATAACATTATATTCAAAAGTCAAATCGCGGTTATAATTTTTATTTAATACAAACTGATTTTTACTTTTTTTATAACCTAACCTAACTTCATTTTTACAAATTTTATTAATACTTAATTTTGAATTCGGGTGTTAAATTATTATCACATATTTATATATTTTTTTTTATCACTTTGTACTACTTACATGGAACGGGGCGAATAGTTGTTTGCGTTTAGTCCGCCAGATATCGATGGAATCGCACTCAACGACCTTAACCTGTTAATAAAGTACACAGGAAACAAATTATTGTAAACTTTTAGTTAGACTACCGAGTGTTTATTTATTATTATTATAATTAGTCCACACATCACTAATATTAAATAATAATAATAATAATTCATACAAATTACTTTAAGTATTAAGTTTATTTAATTATTAAAATTTACTTAGTGTTTATATTTTAATTAAGTTAAAATTTTTATCGTTCAAGTTTTTAAATTAACATTTTTTTTTTTTTACTAACAATTACAATACTATATTTTATAAAATTTTATGCCGGATTTTTTACGTTTTTATCAACGTATAATATGAAAAAGACACACGGTTGTTTTCATAACCACATCATAATGTAATATATACGTATACGATATTTTTAAATTTCAAAATAATATTTCAGTCGTTTAATATACTGTAGATCCGGTGTGTGCCGTTGGGTATTTATTTGTTATCTATTTATTTAATTATTTATTATCTATTTGAATAGATAAATATTATTGGTCATCTATCCTATAGTTTATATTCCACCTGAAATTTGGATAAATTATTTGGCTAAATTGATTCGGTGTTAATTAAACGTTATTATGGACTTTTAAATTTCATGAATATTACACGTTTTTATATTTAATTAAATTTAATATTATAATAATTAAAAAATGTATTAATTAATAATTTAAATAAAATTTTTGTAACGTACAAAAATGATTTGTCGCATTTATATAATTAAATTCCAGCATTTAATATATAAATTTAATCGAGAAAAAAGATAATATACAGGTATTTATACCAAATTCATTTTATTTACCGGATATTATTATTACGTCTTGTATAAACATTCCTGTGTTTATTTTTATATTTAATTTACCGATTTATTCGTCCGTCACTGTTCAGATTTCTTATACGACTTGGTGCGCTATTTTAGATACTAACGAATGTCAAATTCACCAGTTGTGAAATTTTTTTTGTTTATTTATAATTATACTAGAAAATTCAGTTCCGGTTTTTTTCGTATTTATTTCATTATTATAAAACCCGGGTGCCGATTCGAGCAGTTCACCTAAAGATAAGAGAGAATTCTTATATTTTGTAAACTCGTGATTATACAGCGTAATTATTTCAATCGTACCGTACGCCGTAATAATAATATGTTAATATATCAAGATTCGATGTTTCGTTGTGGAAACCGGAAGGGAGTTTCCTGTCGGTAATAATTTTATTCCGCGATGATAATAATAATGATAAGAATAATAATCACGCCGGATACGACGGAAAGGAAAATCTAGCGATTTCGCCGGACCTCCGACGCCGGAACCTTATCATAAACATGCGCGTATATAAAATATTATGATTCCGTCGATATATTTAGAATACGCGCGAGTTGTTGGTTTATATAATAATTTATATAATTCAATTGAACGCTTTTCGCGCGGGAATTACACACGTGTCACGTGGTACATATTATGTAAAATCGTTGCCGAAATTCGCGTCAGAAGACGTCTTCGCTGTGGTCGCGATGGTACTCTCGAGGAAATCGACTGACGTTATGACTTCCGGCCGACCGATCGCGACTTCCGCACCTCGGCTCGAGTTGGAAATTAAATTACAGGTACGCTCTCCTCCGTCCGCGCGACAAAACGCCGTTGCCCGTTAAGCCGATTATATAAATTTATACCAACGCCTTTACGTATAAACGTCCGTATAATTTTATTAAAATTATTATATTATCGAATACAGCACGTGTTTATTAGTTTATCGGCTCGTCCGTAAAATCTAATAAATTTATTCGTCGTGGGTCGAAGAGAAAAACATATACGAATAATATTTTATGTTTCGATTCGTTTCCTGTTAAAACCTTAAAAGTTAAAACTATTTAATTTCAAACAAAAATCGTATAAAATATATCGCGGTATATTTTCGATCGAGGGCTTAGACTATGCGAAAGACGGTTTCGTGTTTCGTACCTAACCGATCGTTAAATCTCGGCTATATGCGCGATAATTATTTTGAGATTTAACCCTTGATTTTCGCCCGGCAGACGGACACTTGTCCTTTGAAGGACACTCGGTGCAGTGCGAACACGAGGGAGAGGATGGCTAATTAGACCTGCTGTAACGTTTTACCCTTCGCGCACACAACATTATTATAAATGATTACAATATTTCGAGAAAGACGTGGTGCGATATATTTTAGTATTATAATTACGTCGAACGATATATTATATATAATTTAGAACCATGTGTGTGTGTGTGTGTGTGTATGTGTGTGTGTGTGTATCCGAAACATCGCCACGTTTCGAGACCGATTACGGTTTAATACCCGAGGTAATTGAATAATCGTTTACACGAATTAATACAAAAGGGGGATGACGACGTTAAATCACGGATATACCGCCTTCCATATGCAGGCTTCGTTTGAGTTAAGGTTTTATCATATCCGTCGTATACGGATAAAATGTCGTCGGGTAACTTATTATTATAATATTATGTGACACGCCAGGAAAACGCAAACTCAAGACGTGAAAAACCGTATATTGTAATTTTATTTTCTAACCTATAACGAGAAGTAGAGACCGATATAATATATATATGAAATTATGAACGCGTGATTTATAAAAAAAAAACGAAAACGATTTTGACTTTTTCGACTCTTCTATATGTTCGTTTTTTTTTTTTTTTGTTTTAACCAAAATAACGCGTATATAAGTTCCAATTATCCCCGTATACAGGATAACGGTTTTCTATGATGTGAATATACATCTATATAAGTTTTATACCTGAATGGCTGAATGTGTACGCATTTAAAGTTTAATACTATATAATGCCTATAATGGAAGGTATAAGAGGTAATACGTGGTTTATACCGGAATGTGTACGGGTGATAACAAGTATATACTATATATTATATACGTATTATCACGTGTAGTATTAACGAGTCAATAAAAGTTCACCATTTTTTTTTTCAATCCGATAGACTTGGCAACAAAGTTTATACGCGGTCCTCTTAATTAACGACGACGAAGACGTTCCCGTAAATCGTTTCTTCTTCGCGCTAATTTTGCTGGTTATGGAACGAACGAATATTCTGATATACCTAGCAGAAAGTATATTGAATTTAATATGAAAAGAACAAATTATTTATTTATTACGTTTTATTATCGTCGTTCGGTTATATAACACGTGACGATCGTATTTAAAAATCCGAATGTTATTCGTTTTATATTTTATAATTTATACTACGCAGCCGTGTCAAAGTCTCGTCGTAGCGAACATTTAATAATAATATGATATTGTATTGTTACTAATTTCACATTTTATTCACATTTTTTTTTTTACCCCCTATCGTTACAAGTCGCGGCAATTTGCATAACAAATCTCGTCGATTGTATATTTAAAATTTATATTATATAACATAAATACGTAAGTAAGCACTTATTTTTAAATCGTTCCTCGTTCACAACGGTTTTATATATTTTCAACTTACATAATATAATAATATCATAATATAATGTGCACAAAACATATTTTATTGTACGATATATGCATGCGAATAGTATTCCATTTTTCTCGAATAAAATAATATACTTATATTTTTTTATAAAAATAAAATATTAAAAATAAGAGACTTTGTGCATAATTATTATTATTATTATTATTATTATTATTATTACATGTTTGGATGATCAAATAACATATAAAAATTATTCCAATAAATAATAATAAGTTTTTTTTAAGTTTTATTCGTTCTGCGCATACTAATGTACTATCGAAACAAAACAACATTAAACGATCGTATTTTTTATATTATTATAGTTTTTAAAGGAGAAAATCTATACCATTTGAATGTATACGCTTTAATATATACATCACATTGAATTAAAATAATATACACAGACCTGACCGGAGCATCGATTATAATTTATATTGTTACATGATGTTATGAAATATCGTCTTTTTTTTCTCGACTGTAATTTTAGATAATATAAATATAAAATACGACGATATTATTGTGTGAGCACAACGGTCAATTCTTATTCGTCCAATATTATCGTATGCAATAAACGGGATCACCCGTACATCGTAAATTCGTAACACCGTCAAGGTTTGAATAGACAATTAAATATTATCCCTCCAATATAAAATGTGCCGACTTTTACAATATTCTTCAAAGAGCACGAAAACACACGTACCGAAGACCACCGCGTAGGTACATAAAATAATTCAAGAAATTTGTTAATATTGTATAAAACGTATAGGCGGCACTGGAATTGGCGACCATTCAATATAATAATAAAGCATTGATTTCTTTAAATTAGTGAAAGAAGAAAACACGGTCGGCGAGTCAAAGGTCTGCAATAAAAAAAAAAAAAAAAACTCTGTTAAACGTCCGTTCCAACGAGTATTCGGCGAACAGAATAAAAGGCCCGATACGCGTGTCTCCGCGAGTCCATCTTATATTCTTATATCATTTTGTTTGTCATTTGTTATAATATACAAATAATATTATTTATTTAATTCAACGTTAAACCGTAATTTAATAAAATATATTGTCTTGTAGGTATTCGTCACGCGTGTGAGTCAAGTGGTCGCATAAAACACATGTAAATCTGTACGTGAGACGACATGATTTTAAGTTTTAAACAATCACGTGATTCGTACTCTTTGTTTTTAGATAATTCGAAATCACTAATTAATAATATAATGCGCATTGTGTATAATGAAAAATACAATTGAATTGAGTTTTTACTTTAAAATACTAATCGAACGAGGTAATTAGGTATATGATTTTTAAGAAAATTTCTTATATTATCATTTTTAAGGGTAGTAATGACTTAAGTAAGAAAAATGCGAAATTTACAATATTATAACATCGTTAATACGAAAATATACGATTTAATTTCAAAAATTGAAATATTTTAATTTTTAACGTTTAAAAATTGTCGCCTTGAATGTATGTACACTAGGAAATGTAAACGTATAAATATTATCCAAAATCAATACAATAAATGAGGTAGGTATTATTTTAAAGACAAAGAATGAGACGTATTCGAAGAACCGTGAGCAGGGATTATACATAATGAATTTGTTATCGGACGCGTCACGCAAAAACGCGGTCGAATAACAATACAACGGTATACCTTTATGGTATATATGGTTATGAATTTTGACGAGGTCGAGGAGGATTTTGCTAGCGTTTCTCGTTTTTTTCCATCGTAAAATACGCGAGATACGCGAGCATTATAGGCCGACGCTGATAAGTGACTAGCACGAGGATAACGAAAAAGAGAAACCTGCAACACGATTATTACGTTTATCGTTCGGTACACGGTTTTTCGCGTCGGGTTTTAACCGCATACCATAATATTTGTACCTTGTAATATTAATATTATGTATTTTTTACGACAGATTTTTGAACGTTTAAAACGACCAAACACGATATTAATATTATTTTTCTAATTTTAAACAACGCATACATAATAATAATATATTATATAATATACGGGTTTTACGGGAAAACGCTATATACATGTACATCTAAGTATACACATATACGTTTCGGTTTCGACGCTCGAGGAAACGCCAAGACCCTTTCTCGTCCGTATCCTCCCCTATTTCGGGATTTCCGGCAAAACTCGCCCCCGTGTCGGTGTCCGGGCCCGAGCGCGATTTATCACGGAGTCCTCGACCCGCTATAAATATATATATATGTATGCACGAACATAAATATATATTATATATATGTATGTATGTATATGATGTATGTACTCGAACCTCGCCAGAAGCAGTGCATTAGTCTAATGGCGGCGGTGGTTGTGTCAACGGCGCGAGAGAACGCGAGGAGACCGCAAGGACGAACAGAAAAGGGTTAAGACCAGGAAACCGGAGGTGGCGACGACGACCCGTAGCCGCCGAAAGTCTCGGGAAATCTCGCGTATATTATTATTATTATTATTATTATTATTATTATTATTATTATTATTATATACGTATAATGAGGGTCGCCGATACGCGTATATATAACATATATAGATGCGACTTTTACTAACTATAGAGGAGAGTAAAAGTCGCAGGGATTTGGACTATATATACATGCATGGAATAGAAACGCCGTATAAATAATATGTACGTATATTGTGTTATAAGTATATATTATGGCATTGTATCGCGTCGTCGCCAAACTTCTTATCTGTATTTGCGGGCGAACGGGTTGCAGCTCGCAGGGACGTCTCTCGAAAGGGTTAACACCATTTAATAACGAATACAGGAATTAGCGTGCTCCGCGACTTTTACTCAAATGTTAATGTGTATAAGTGTGTCGTATATTATATTATATTATATACGTAATATTATAAAGTATCCGACCGAATGCGATCCTCCGCCACCGACAAAAAGTCGTCTTCGGGCCATTTCAGGATTTTCAGGCGTATCGAAAATTCGATTAAAACGCCCGCACAGGAGAGAACGCAACGCGGTTATACGTTATAGGATTTATGATACGCGCGATGATTTTATTATACCGCGTTTAGAATATTCACCAATATATTATGTACCTCGGTAACGTTATTACATCATGAACATTAACTATTTATAATCTTGTTTTATTTTGATACATTGCGGATTTAAACAATTTCCATATACACTGTTAATATTATATGTATAAAGTATGTCTATGCGGTCCAATACCGAAATCGCGCAAGTCGTAAATCAGATTTGAATACACGTAGGTATTATTATTATAATATTATAATAATAATATGATATTTCAGATTTGGCGTATAATAACCGCCAACTGTTGTTTGAAAAATCACTTTTTTATCCTACAGCGCATATTATATTGTCATAAATTCATAATACGAGTGTACCTCTACCCATATATTATTGTATAATAATACGGATGACCTAATAATAAAACGTACGCGTGTATACGTATAATATCGTATCGATGATTTATTTCCAGCATTCCAGCAGAAATATAAAAATCACACACACACACACACACACTACATTTACGTACGAGAAAATAGACGTATCGGGTGTGCAATAAATTGGATATAAATAATATTTTTAAACTGCAAACACGTTACGATAGTTATGACTAATACGATATATTATGTAAAAATATTTCGAGTTTATTTAATTTAAAAAATGGCAATTTTTTTTTTTTTAACGAACTCTTTATGGTAATTAAACAATTTTTTTAATTAAATGTAAATCATCTCGATTTTAGTATTATAATATAAATAAATGATATCTTAACACGATTATTTTATAATTACTTATTGTGTATAGGTAATATACGTATGATTTTTAACGTATAACTTTTTAATGCTTTTCCAATTTTTGATTTCCAATCTTTGTAAACAATTTAATCTTTCTTTTTATTATTATTTTAATCACTAGTATATTATAAATTATAATTATTATTATTATAGTCTGTGCGATTTGTAAAATTTGTAAATAATATAATTTTTTTTTTTTTTTTGATACGCGTTTTAGATGACGTTTTATACCACGGTAGTTCAATCTGAATGTTTTATAATACGCGCGAGTGTTATATACGAATAATGTTTTATTATGTTATTTTATTCCTTCAGATCTTCCATTAATACCGTTTGGCTTTGTTCTAATGCATTTTCCGTACTGTGAAATCCATTTATTTGCTTTTACGTCGACTGTTAAACGTTGTTAGACTTACCTATAATAATATACTTTTATAGAGTTTCTTTTTTTTTTATTTCCTTCTTTTACCGTGTTTTCTTTTAAAAATTTAAAATGATGTTTATCTGCCTTTCTCTTGTACAGGCACACTTACAATAATATTGTTATTACCAATACATACCATTATAATATTGTTCATATACAAACCAACAAACGAACGGTTAGGTTAGGTAGTAAAATATATTTTGTATAATTTTTTTTCCTCCCCGATAAAATTTGTATTTATTCCTGTGTTTAGTATAGATTTTTATCATATTTATTACTTTTTTTGACTAGTTGGCTAGTATTATATTCATTAAATGACAAATATAATTTAAGGTGGTAATTTAAAGAATAAAACGCGTTAAAAATTTTCAATTTTTTTTTTTTAATTTAATGAATACAAATAAATAAAGAAACATTTAATAAAGAAAAAATGTACAGACGTTTAATGTTGTGTAATCATATAAGAATATGTTATCATTATTTGTGTCAAATTACTTAGGTACTGTATGAGAGAAGTTATTTCCTCGTCAAGATTAGTATATAATATTATAATATAAGGTGTCTCACCAGGTTTACCCCATGCCAATAATTTTTAACCTATTAAATATTTTTTGTAAAATCTGATTTTTGCAAATTATTTATACTATACGTATATACTACATATAAGTCATATTTTTCATTATTATGATTTTGTTTTTGTTTATTTGTGTAAGCCTAAATAAAAAAAAATAAAATTTTGTTTTCACATTAATTTTTAAGATAGACAATTTCTATTCTTGGTTTTTAATGTTTTTATTAAAATTATAAAATTTAATTGAAAAAAAAATGTAGGCTAAATTTATGGCTAAATGGAAAAATGAAAAAAAAAATGAATTTTTAGCTACCTAATTAAATGGAGAATAATGTATCAGGACTATGAGCAAACTGTTGATGAACGTTACATTTCGACCGTTTCATGGCGATTCCGCTTTCAATTAATAATTGTTATCACATTGAAATGTTAAATTATCATTTATCAATTAAAATATAATTACAATAATCGTGGATTGATACCGCTTAATTATAATATTATGTTTGGTTTGAAACAGAAATGAAACGTTGCAGGTTATATGTTGAATATAAATTGATTGTAAAATATTAAATTTACTTAAATTTCTAAAAGTTAATAACCAAGTAAATACTTTATAGAAATTAATAATTCAATTATTAAAATTTTTAGATAAATAAAATCTATTAAATGGATATTTCAGAATTTTAATAAATGTAACAACAAAAATTTAATTTTTATTTATTTTGGTCTTAGGTACTCAAAAAATACATTGATAAATTGCGAAAATCAGATTTTCAACATATATATAATGGATCAAAGGTTATTGGCTGGGACACACCTGGTGAGACATCCTGTATATTATAGCAACTCGTTCGGTGAGAAAAATCAATTTTATGTTTTTTTTCTATAAAATAAAATCACGGGGGAAATGTTTGTAAGAGTAAAATAAAAAAATTGACGTTTCTTCTTATACGGATATATCATGTTATTATCTAATATTATTATAAATCATGTCTATATGATTCGCACTGAAATCCCTTCAAAAATACACTATCGGCATATTTATATTGTTTTATCAACGTCGAATTACCCGTAATAAGTTATTTATCATCGATGATAACGATAAGTGACTGACGAAACGGACGATTGTACATACCTATTTTCATATTATATTATATAAATATAATAATAAATAATAATATGGCGTCGTGGGATTAGAAAACAAATCGACCGTATAACTGTGCGGCAGGTATTGACGTTTTAATTGGGAGACTATAATAATAATAATAATAATATATAAAAGGAGTTTCCGGTCGACGGACCATCCGAGTGCGCCGTTTGAGTGGTCTGCGAATTCCTCTCGTCGTCTTCCGCCGCATTAATTATTATTTGTATTCGCAAAGGGTTCGACGCGATCTCTATTCTCCCCGTATACCGCGGTAGCGGTTCGAACTTATTAAACACCTCTTGATAAAGACGCGTGGTCACACGTGCAAGACGTCGAATGTGTAATGTAATATAATATACGTGTGTATATAGGAGCGAACTACGTATAATATTATATACGAGTGTATTTTGGTATTATCATTAAATCATCTCGTCTGAGCCCGCGAAACGAATGAACTTTTAATATAAAAGCGTATGCGCTTTGATGCGATTGGAAAATTTAAAAAAAAATAAATAAATAAATCGGTTCGTTAATTATACGTTCGCTTTACCGCACGCTTGTGTAAGTATTATATTATACGATTTATTTATAGGAAATTATACGAGACTATCGTAATAAATTTTAACGAGAAATCCACTCGTGTCCGCGGAGTGGTTTTCGCGTTATAACGATGTAACGTAAGTATTATATGATAAGGATAACCTTAAAAAGTTAAAAGAGAAATAATTTTTATCCGTCATGTTATAATGTTATAATGGTTAAAATTCTAATAAATAGAGAATGATATAGTCGTGCTAAAGTTTAAACTCAATTATTATAATCTATCCTGATAATATTTTTTCGAAAATCCTTACCGCGAAATTCTGTCGGTGACGCACTCGAAACATACGCACAATGACGATATTATGATAATTTCAGCCCACGTATTATATTGTTCGGATCGTGCCTGGTCGCATTGTTCTGAATACAGAGATTTACGGGAGCAGGGAATAGGGTGATGTCGTTGTTTAAGAATCCTTGTATAATAATATAATATATATTATGAATACACGCGAATATTGTGAAGTACCAACTGGTCGATGTTAGGCCGAGGGAGGATATATTATAATATATTATAGATACGTAAGTACCGCGGTGTTGTTACCATAACCTTGGTTTTTCTGATAACGCGTATCATTTCGTTTTTACACAATATAATCTCCAAAACGTGTCTGACCGCGTGATATAATATATTATTATAATACGAACACGTGTTTCATTATTTTAATTATTGCACCTCGCTTTGAAGAAAGTTAAAATGTCGGTTAGACATTCTAATATTATAATGAAATTTATAAAATCAATTTTTTTCAAATTTCAATTTTATTTACGTGACGATAATATTTTTATTTTGTTTTCTCTAAAATTGCGACTATATTATTATTATTATTATTATTATTCGGAATCAGTATCTATATATCGTCTATAATACTCTTGTGTTTACGCTTAAAAAAATATAATATTATTGTTAGTAATAAAAAGATAATTACTACACGTTTAACCTAGTAACACAATAATTAAACATTATAAATTAAAATAAATAATAACGTTACTGTAAATTATTATAATATTTTTTTTTATATTTTTAATTTAATAATCGATATGTCTTTTATTCTGAGTCGTCTAACCAACGTTTTTAGGAGATCGACAACACAACTAACGTAACTCGTATATATTTTTTACCTAATTATTATTGGCTATAGGTTAAAAATTATTATTATACGAATTGACTTTACTTCATTTTAGTCGATGCAACGTGTCGAAAAATGTCAGTTTTCCGGTCGAGAGGTAAGATACATAGACGTGTAATTAAAAAAAATTTTTGTTAAAATTAATTTAAAATCATGGGAGTAATTTTTTTTCTCGAAAAACGCGTTCGATTCAACTTAGAGTTTAAAAATAAAAAAAAATTATACCAGTATCGTTCCTTTTTAAATAAAATATAATTATTATTATACAATTGTTAATTTGTGGTTTTAAGAATAAAAATTATTTTATTTTATATTTTAACGTTGCTCGATCATAATAATTATACACAGGTACTACTCAAAATATTAAATTCATTAAATGACCATTTTTTAAAACTAAATAAATTTCAGATAAAAGACTATTTTATTGTATACTATTTCGGTTTTATTTCTTGTATTTCGATAGTAAAAAATTATTTTATAGATGGGTATAAAAATAACTTGTATTATGAATTTATGATTAGTATCCATGGAAGAACAGCATTATTTTATTTGGGTTTTATTAACAAAACAGAAAAAATAACGAGACTTGTAATTATTATAACTTCTTTTTCTGCATTATTTCAACGGATATATCCCTGTATAATATTATATCAAATAAAAATTGTATTTTAATAATCCGGCGGTTGTGAAAGTAATTTTTTCGTTTGTTCACAAAATATTCAATAAAATGTATGAATAAACCGTAAAACTCTGTTCTAAAATATCATCCTCCGATTCTATTTTTAGACGCGATTCTTTACACTGCAGGTGAGTATACTCTAATATTAAACGCGATATTTATATTTATTGATGTTTATAGAACGGTCAGCTCGTTGGCAAAAGAACGAAGATATTATTTGAACAAAATGATGGCGCGACGTATTAACTCGTTGAAACTTCACAAGGTAGTACGAAAAATTCCGAAAAATGCGTTTGAAAAAAAGGTAAAGTCCAAGGTCGAGTTCGGTCCGTGGTACGAGAAAGATATGATGTACCTCAGTTTGGTAATACTGTCATTCTTTTTGTTGTTAGACGCCACGTGTTCAGTAAAGTAGTCTTTTTTAAAAATCGTCCTGCGTAGTATATTATTATAAAAACGCTGTAATATTTTTTATTATATATATAAATGTTTATTTTAAAATGTAATATTTAATCAAAAAGTAACTTGATTAATTTTAAACCATATTACCGTCTTTTTAATCATATCTCATATTCTCATACCTAATTACCAACGGGTATAAGCAATAACAAAATACGAAAATATCGTTGTCAATATTTCGAACCAATTAACAATCGGAACGCGATTGTATGTTATAATATATTTATTATCACTAACGAAATCGAATTCTCATCTGTAGCGTGTCGCGTTCTTCTCGCAATTTTACCAGGTGATTTTTGTCGAATATAAACGTATAAACATTAATGATAACACGCCATAATTTAATTTCACTTACGACCGAATTTTTACAATTGTAAACGTTTAAACTAACCTAACCTGGGACGGACGGAACAACCGAAAGCACTGGGTTCGTTAAAAAAAATTTTAATGTGCTAGGAACATAATAGATTACAAACATAAATCGACCAATAGAAATAATAATAATAATAATAATAATAATAATAAAAATAATAATAATAATAATTATAATAATAAAAAAAATAATAATAATAAAAAAAAAAAATAATAATAATAATAATTATAATAATATTGTGCAGCATAGTCGAATTTCAGTTAGTATATAATTATACTTTTGGGGAGGATTTCGCGAAAACGTTATACATAATAATATATTAATGCTCGCCCCGGATAGGGTCCTGCAGGCCAGTATTCGCACGAATACCTGTGTCAACCCCGCAACGCGTTTCTGGTATATTAATACGTATAAATATTCCGATATTGCGAATTCCTCGCAGTTTCTCCTCAAACAGTTTCCACACACCGTAAAACTACTCGCGTTTGCACATTATCGTTTCTATATATATATATATATATATATATATATATACGTATATTATTATTATTATTATTATTATTATTATATCGTTTGAGCTCAAAACTCGAACTTTTACGATGCGACCGAGCCTCGGGAGGGTAAAAACTATACGAGTCGTAAAGTTACCGCAATACAAGAGATTCTATGATGCGTGTATACGTATACAGTCCGACGAGCTGAAGAAGAGACTCGCGGGAGATTTGTTTTCCCCGGACCGTAAGCCGCCCTTCGCGTCACCATCATGGCCGCCGACCGGAAACTACGCGCGCGATTTTCTCCTAGTTATTTTTCAAGGGCTAAATTACCGACGTTCGTGTTTGTATACGTCCGCGAATACCTCACATTTTATACCGCGTGACTTTTAGGGGGAAATAACACGCGAATAACACGCCGCAGAAACGCGTGTATACAAAATATATACATGCATATTTTAACAGAATCGTCTCGCCGAAAACTTAAAAGTCGGCTGTAGAAATATTTGTCGAGCGAAATAGTCGTGACTCGTTTATTTTTATATTATTTTTATTTTCAGCACGTGGTACATAAACATAATAATAATATAATAATTATAAGCAGTAAATAATTTAAACGTTCATATAAAATCATTTAACAATATAAGCTACACGGCTGTACGGCTACAGCGCTTCCATATCAAAATTATTTTTAATTGATTGTAAACTACAATAATTACAAAATCTTAAATGTTCATGTAAATGTTCCTCAGCTTTACATCGATTCGATGGAATTAACAAAATCGAGTATGAGTTATATTATAATAATGTATTGTATTTAGGCGACATTTAAGTCACTCACCGAAAAACGTTGTCTGGATATTATATTCTCTATAACAAAATAATACTTTACGAGCGCATAATTCAGTCTTGGAGACTTCAATATTATTAGAAGTTAACAATTTTTTGGGACTCTGGTTCTTTGCGAGTCTTGATAAATTTCAACGAGTTGCCAATGATCGTATCATACTGTGATACTGATACTGTTTGTCGTACAAAAAAAAAAAAAAAATTAAAAAAGACAATATTTCTTCAGAACGATAAAAGTACGTTTTCAGTACGTTTTATCGAATATAAAATAATACACTCGATAAAATATCTGTTTCTCATCACTCGCTATAAACATCTGAAACTGATTTAATTTTAAGAAATTCGTTATACGGAAATATTTTTACGTGCGTGTATTAATAGCCACAACGTTACGAAACGTTCGTCGGAACTATTCGAGAGGCGTTTAAGACCCTTTTTCCCGAAATCCTCCTTAAAAGTATATACCGAAATTGAACTCACGCGAACGATTAAAAACGTTTGTACCTGCATTTATAGGTATAATACGAGTATATACAAACGTTAAACGTCTATACTGCGAATATTAAACTGTATTATAATATACAAAAAATATCTTCCAGTCGGATGACCGTTAAAACTGACCAACGACCAATAATTGTAGGATTTATAAATATATGATTTTAGACCCGCGTGCTGATCGAATCGCGCGATCGTCGTCAGAAAAAAATGAAATTCGACGGGAGGAAATCTTTTCTCGCGTCAATTCTCAACGTTTTACGATAAAGAGTTGTCTTTAAAAAATCACGATCGAACGCGTATAATAATAATATATTACGATCACGATGTTCGACGTAAGCATTATTCGCTCCGGCAAAGTTAAGTAGTATTGTTTCTGCGAACGGATTTGTGTTTCGAAGTTTATTATATTGCTTTTCTCGCGCCAAGTTATATTATAAAAATATTGTCGTCTGCGTTTATTTTTCCGAACGATTCTTTTGATTCTATACGACTATATATATTTATATTATATGGTATTATTTTATATTCGCGTGCGTTATTCGGAACGATTACAGTTTTTTTATTTTTTTTATTTTTTATTTTTGCCACATTTCTTCGTCGAAACGTTTAACGTTGCCCACTTACTAGTAATAATAATAATAGTAACACGATTATTGTACGAATATCGACTCGTGCTACGAATGCATACAATATCGTTATTATTCGAACAAATATTTTCCAAGCGCGTCGTAATAATATTACGCAGCATTGGTTTCGTCGGAAAGATTACACCAGAAACATTTTTGTAATAACGCGTTTATATTTATACCGCGTGGTTAGTGGTTACTGGTTATAACCATCGAATAATATTATTCTCGGTCGTATAATACGAATACGTAGAAGAAGAATATAATATATATATATAAATATAAACCTATTATACATCGGTTAGGTTAGGTTAGGATACGTATACCATTACCGCTGTATCCTATATTATATTATCTATATGTTTATATTTCGTATATTACGATACGTAAAATATTATATGGGTCATATACTCATATTATATAATTTCCGTACAATTGAAAAAACCTGCAGATAAATATTCTCTATCTTACGAAATATGATTCCGAGTACCGAGTTCATTTCCGGGAGAAATTTGAAAATTAAAAAATAAAATTTTATTGCAAAACTTCATGTAAAAATATACAAACTATAAATGACGACTAATTTCATTATTTCATTTTTATTAATCATAATATAATGCCTACACACGCATCACGCAGAACGAGAATTTTGTAAACCAGCGAAAAAACGAACACGCATAATTCAAATTTCTACAGCACGGTTCATTTTGAAATGCAATTTTTTAAAAAATAGATCGAAAAACGCATTTCCGCTCGACGTTCCGAGTGCGGGTATGTATCGAATATATATATATAATATATACAGGGTGTCCAAAATATATTTCTTCATTGTAATTTCTTTGAGAAATAATAAGATTTTTTAATAGTATTTTTTTTATTTTTTATTTATTTTTAATTATTAGTTATAAAAAATGAAAAATGATATTACACATATTATTATTTTTAAATATAATCATTTTCCTAATAAAATAAAAAATAATTATTTTTTATGTTAAGTGAAATGTGAAAATATTCAGTTTATGGAGTAAAATTGTATAATTTTGATGGGTATTAATTTAATAAAGATTTTTCAGAATTTTTTTGAATTTTTTGAAGAAATTATATTTCAGGTATATACTGACGTCATAATGAAATAATCTGCAATAATTAATTATCTACTTTATTATTATGGCGTGCAAAATATATTTTAACATAATTATTAGTTATCACTTTATCAGTATTTTCGATTAATTAGCCATATCGAATTCCCCCAATAATTACTAACAAGGTAATAATTATTATTTATCATAATATTGATAATATAAATTTTACAATCCACGATATATGATTATATAATTACAAATAATGACATCATAAATATTATTTCTTTAATAAATTAAATAATTTTGTAAAAATCGGCATTTTCGTTAAGTTGTAAGAAGTCGCCCCAACAAAATTATCATACAATAAATTGTACTCTATTTACTGGTTATTTTCAAATTTCCTTAAAAAAAGGAATTTTTTTGGAAAATTTTTTAAAATTTTTTTTACCAGATGTTTACATTTAAAAAAGTAATATTGGTAAATATTGATAATAATTAAAGTCCGTTATAGGTAACTATTATAATTTTTTTATTTTTTAAAAAAACACCATTCAAAAATCTAACTTTTTCACGAAGATATTACAATGAGTAAATAGATATGAGACACCCTGTATATATAATATATATATATATAAATATCCAACCTCGTCACGCGATCAGGAAGACGAATGATTCGGCGAATATCGGTTATTTTTCGTGTATATAATATATGTATTTTCTATTTTCTGCTGTTCTTTTTAAATTTTATTTATTTATTTTTTTTAAAACGAATAATATCGGATAGAGGCAAAAAAAAAAATATATATATATATATAATATATATAGAAAACCGAAAAATAACGAAATAATAAGAAACGCGCGAACGAACGACCTCCACGCGCTCGTTGATTCCCCGCGGGAACGCGACCGGCGCGGATACTCGCATATAACAAATGGCCGAGACTTATCCGGCGGACAGGAAGTCGTGAACCGTAGAGGCCGTCGAGATACGTTCTATATACATATATTATACATATACATGTATATATATAAACAGGTAGCCGAATATAAAGTATTCCCAGAGCGTCTGTCCGCGAGGAAATGTGGTTTTTTAGCTTCTTCGGCCTATATTATATACACGCAAGAGCCATCCCTTTCCCGAACGAAGGGCTCGTTGTAATATAAATTAAATCCCGAAGAACGGTAGACTCGTACGTCGGTCTCTTTATCAGGAAAACAACGGGAACGAGATTAAAATTTCAAAAGAGAGCCGACCGTTTTCCAAAAACGACGATCGTCCCGCGTCTATAATTATAGCGAACGAAGTGTAATATACTAATAATATTATAATAATATGTCGGGTAAAAATATTGGCTTTATGGTCCGATAGATGGAATATTCCTAAAATAAATAGTTTTCATAATTATTATATATTATAATTTTCGTTTTACCTGTATATTGACGTTTTCTTGCGGGGATGCGTAATTTTTAATAGAATAACAGTTATTTAATTCGAAAATACTTGAACGATCGAATAATATGATAATTTAATAATATTATAATATACTTAGGTATATTTTTATTTTATAGTTTCTAAAATATTCTCGCGCGTTTGTTATTTTCAAACTTAAAGTGTGATATGATGACAATGTTGTATTTTGATTAAAAATTAAAATATTTGAATACAATGTTAAATCGTCAGCGATTCCGAGCGAAATTTCGTTAAAATTTCAATTATAATATTTCACTATTTTGTAGTTTTTCTTGCTGCATGAGTTGAATAATTTTGAGAAATTCGAAAAATGACCTAAATAAAGTACCAATTAGACAATATTCTCTAACGGCTATCGGAATCATAATAATCATGTTATTCGTGATAATCGAAAAAGTGTTATCATATATTATAAAAAAAACGCGGTCGACTTTTATTTTATGTAGTTTTAAAATTTAAAAACGATTCGATTATTTTTAAATTTTAATAATTTACAATACACGGGTACATAACCATATAGAAATCATGAATTAATATTAGGCTAATACGACTATACGAGTATTTGTGATTATTATTGATTTGTTTTTCTTTAATATTCAAATACTCGTGTATAATATTATAATAGTCGCGGAAGACGTGCGTGTTGCTCTTTTATAATAACATTTTTACGTTCCCGTACCACCGATTTCGAGTTCGCATTCGCATAATATACGATATATTCGTATATACACGCGTTGTGTTTAAACGATTTCTGCACTGGCAAAGGGACGCGGACGCAGGGATGGGCCCCAAATGCCGCGCCGCCGACCCTCGTCACCGTTTGATTAATCGTTTTCTCGGACGGTCGTGTACGGCGTGTAACGCGTATATTATACACGTACGGCGCGACGCGTTCATTTTTCAAACGGCCCTTTGCCGTCGTCACGCGCACACACTTATAGAAACTGTACGCATTCGGAGCGTCTTTCCATCGGGTTAAGATGAAAAAATCTAATATTTTTTTTTTTTTTTTTACTTTTTTCTTTTGCTTCTTTCATAAACCGTTAGGGATTCCTATACGTTCGCGTATAATAACCGAGTAAAAATCCCTCGAAGGGCTCGAAAGCACATGGTTCGGTCGCTCGCGTAAAGTACGCATATAATTTACTATACGCGAAAATAATAATATATCGCCCGGGGACTGCTCGATCCCTTTGCAGCGCGTCGTACATTCGTCGAGTAACGCTGTGTATGTATATATAATATTATGTATAATAATAATAATTATTATTATTAGCATTAGCGTTATAATATGTCGGGCGCGGGAGACGCAGGGACGTACGAGGGTGTGCGCGAGGAGCGAAAGGAGGAAAGTGAAAGATAATTAAAAATGGCCGCATCCGAGGCCGGACGCGAACACTGCGCGCGCGATACGCGACGGCAAAGTTTATCCCTTCCACGCTGCCGCCCCGAAGTTCGGACCCGAAACTTTGCGCCAGCTCTTGACGCACCCTTCGCGGACACGACCGTTTTGGCCGCTCGCGTATTTATGGTGACCACAAACACCCTAAGGGATCGTTAGCGTCCGGCGGCCATGTTTATTTCTCTTTGTCCCGTTGCGAGCACCCCCACTCGATCCTTTTATTTATAATATAATATATTATATTGTTATGATTATTATTATTATTATTATTATTATGATTATTATTATTATTATTATATGAATTATGTATATCGTACGAAAACGTACTTGAATGACATTATAATACGCTCAGACGGTTTGGTATATTATTATTAATATTTCCATTTGAAAAAATAATAATATTACGTCTAAACGCCATTATATTAAATGTTATAATACTTATAAGAAGTCATAGTTAATTTTGATTTTACCAAAAAAAAAATCAAAGTAATGGATTTAACTGGAGGAGTTAAAACGAATTCCATTTATACATGGTTAAAACCACGTTTTAAATTTTATCCGTTATTGAAATTGTATTTTATCACTAGTTAAATTAGAGGGACAATTTATGGCCGCGTAAAAATGTATGTTTAGTTAAATTTCTTTTTCGAATTTAACCAATGTTTTGACGTTATCGTGATGATTTTATATTGTGGTCGCTGTATTATAGTGCGAACGTTATCGAACAACACTATCGTAAATTAAAACATTTAAAACCGTGATTTTGACGAAAGTCGTTTAACGGACGATAATAATTTAACATAATATAAGATTAAAATATAATTTACCAAAATAGATAACGTCAAGTTTGGTTTGCGATCGCGGGCATTGACGAATCAATTATTTTTATACCGTCCTTAAAAATTATATAACATATTATTATACGTTTATTTACTTGTCGAGTATTATAATATTAACTTGTTTGCTGTAAGTCTGCAGTACTTATTTTGTGTAATAAACTAATAAATATTGTAACAATAGTAACGTCTTGTTCTTCGTCATATTTTTTCATTCTTTTCCTCCTTAGGTAGGTACCCTATTGGACTAAAAACTATACGTTAAATCAATAAATTTATTTTTTATTAAAACGTTTTAATAAATTATAAGCGAATTAATTGATAACGCAAAGTTTTTTCTTTTATCATACATCCGAATTATAAATTAAATAGACAAATACATTTTTTATTTACTAACGAGGATTATACATTTGTAAAAAAAAAAAATTCTTTCTTATACCAAAAACCTGCACGTTTTTGGACTTCATAAGCTGTAATAAATTTAAACGCTTATTCGCATTGCACGGTGTATAAAAGACTGTATATCGTCCTTTATCTCATAGGGAGTAGGCTTTATCACTCGTAGTAGAAATAGTAAGTAAATTGCACAATATAATGTAATATTATAACAGAGTTATAAATTATAATATACCGACTAACGAGTACTTACCAGTTACCGCATTATTATAAACACGAATTGTTCATAATTTAATTCTTATATTACAGGAACGTAATATTATTATATTTTGCGTTGAAAGTAAAAAAAAATTTTTATTTTTGTGAAATTAAAAAAAAAAAAAAACGTTCAAAATAACGCGTGTTTTCTTTATTAATTAGTATAATTTACCTGTATATGATATAAAAACAACGTTAAAAAAAAGTGTAGGGTACAGATTAATATTATATTTATTCAACGTTGTCGTAAGTCATGTTTATTGAAAACGTCTGATTTTTTATTTCTCTCTCTAATAAAAATCCGTTGAAACTATGAATCGTTTATTTTTTAGGATATAGGGGAAAATTTCAAAAATTTGAGTGAAATTCGAACAATCGAAAGAATGTAATCAGTTTTATCGTGTAGATATGATAATAAATGATAATATAATGATATAATATTATAATATGGATGTTGAGTGATAATATTTTTATTAATATAATTATGTTGTTCAAATAATACTAATTAATTTTGAACGCCTAAGTTGTTTTTTCATGACACCTAAAGCTATAAAGATAAATTTTATTTCCGAAAGTACACGTTTAATTGTCTCGTGCGGTGTAGCTCATTAAAGTGGAAGTTTTATTTCTTGTCGCTCTTAATGTTAATTCCTGACTTTGTATATATTATTATTATTATCTCGTTCTGCACCAGTTGATAAATTATTTTTACTGAACCAAGAAGACTATAATAATAATAATAATTTCATATTTCATTTCCATCTTTTTTCAATAATATAATTCATTTTACCACAGTTTACGTTTTGTGTGTTTTAAATTGTTGTCGATTAATTTTTGATAATGATATTTACATTCGAAAGTATATAATATTCCACCAGATTTAAATTATAAATTCCATTGTTTGTCCGGATTAATCACGTGTTCATCAAAATATACCTATGTAATAATTGAACAAATATTTAAAATATTTATATATTATTCTGTTTATTAATTACTGTTTAATGTTTTTATTATTTGTGCCTTTGATACCTGTAAGATAAAATAAACCCGAATATCATAAATTCATTTGGTTATTAAAAAATATATGTAAAATTCTAATTTTCTTTTCTTATATATATTATTCATAAAAATAATAAATTTCAAAATTCTTTACAATGTTAAGGTAATAAGGTTAACACATCTGAAATTATTAATCACACTTCCTATTAGAACTTTAGTGATAACATTATAATCTAAAAAATTACTCTTTAAGTTTAAAATTCATTAATTAATATTATAAATCAAATAATCAATATAATTTTATTATTATTATTATTAAAATGTTGTTTCAAAAGTATCTAACTTACGGATTGTTCGATGTTTCCATTAACAATATAAACTTATTTATAAATAGAGTACATTTTACGATGAAAATTAAATAATTGTGCCAGATAAAATGATAGTAAGTAAATATATATGTACAATAATTATTTCTACGGTGATTCTTCTTTAATGGTTTATAGCCTGCACCCCATAACGAAGTTGCCACTCGCCAATTGCATTCACAAATTTATGTATGTACTCGTCGTGTATTTATTTTATAAACTTTTCACAATGACATTTATTACCGACGAAAAAACTTGTTTTACCATTATAATATTAATAAAGCACATCAACTGCAGTGTCGTGATTTACATAGCGATGACATTGACATATTTCTTAATCGTTATTTAATCAATTTTTATACCGCGTTTCTAAGAGTAAACCTAGTTAATTTTTTTTTTTTTGACTTGACTCATTAAATGATTTAATTTCTAAAGTCATACCATAGTAACATCACACGATACAAAACACTAAACAGTATTATGATAATACGTTTATTATATTTTTATCAACGGTTCTATAATATTATAATATGTTATGGCGGAATTCAAATATAGTATTTGACTAGGCGTGTATCAAATATTTTTTATCGAATCACGTGTTTAGAATTTAAATAAATTGTTGTCTTGAAATTTCGGCGGCACACGTGTTTTTCACCTTCGTTAATAAAAAAAAAAAAAAATTCGTTATTCGATCGACATATCTCGTGATAAATAATCATATTATACGTATTTAGGTATGTATTTAACGGTAAACAGAGATATTATAGAAGATATAAAATAATAATATGCGAACCATTATTAATTTCCGGCCCAGAGGTTCGGGAAATGAAGAGAGAAATAATGATCATTGGAAACGACGATCTTTGCGGTTTGATTCCGTTACATTATATATAACATTATCGTCACACGGCGTAGTATTAAATATGTTTTGATGTACAGAGCGTTCGGAATAATAACGATACAATGACTCGCAAGAGCATACGGGCGCGCGGTCGTGTCTTCGGAAACGAATCTAATAATAGCAAACTGTGAACGAACCTGGCGACGCGTGTTTCGATTTTCCATCCCTATTCTCTACAATATAATAATAATAATTATTATTATTATAATATTATATACTCGTCGAATATTTGTAAATTATTTTTTCGACAGTATTTTCCTTCTTATTTTAAGTTTATCGCCCCCGAACCTCGATCCGATTTTGTTCGGCTTTCCGGTTTCGTAATTTCCGGAGCGATCGGCGAGCAAACACGCTCACAACAGACGCGCGCGAACGAATATAATATACCTATATATATTATCATATTATACAAACTGTGGCGGCGGAAAATTCGATCGCTGTGTCAACACGAGAGTCCGGCTATCAAACTCGGCCCCGTGTTTGCGGTGAATACCCAAAGGGATCGTCGTCGCGACGTGAAGAATCCGCACCGAAATCTACTGACGTGTGTGTGCGTGTGTGTGCTTAGGACGTATTTTGACTTTGGTCGGATCGGTTTTATAATATTCTGATACGTATAATATGCAGACACACGGGCTGCAGACGAGTATATATGCATCCCTGATAGACTCTTGGTCCAGGTCCGATGATGCTGCAGCGGCTCCTTTAATCTAATCCTTTGATATTATCCGCGGTTCTCCTCGCGCTCGGCATAATTAGCAGAGAGGATATCATATATATGATATTTGTGTTGTTGTCGTGTGCTTTGCGAAATCGTTTTAATTGAACTCCGCACCCCACGAGTATATAGTCTTATATTATGTACGAGAGCTTTCGGCTTAATCGCCTCGTACGGGGGAAAATTCCCCGAGTATGATATTTATCCGACACTTCTATATTATAATAATAATATATATATATTATGCTATTGCCATACCCTTCTACGTAATGTTTTCCAGATAAATCGCCTACGGTTACCGGTTACTGGTTAACGGTTCGTGAGGAATGAATATAATAATATATCGTAAATTGCGAGGTCGGTGATATTATTTTACTTTATTTAATGTAGGCATATATAGTGTTTGATTTTTCAAAAATTACTTATTTTAACAATACAGAAAATGCATATTTAATTACCGTTTTTTTTTTTTTTACTATTCCTTCGCGAACCATAATTTATTATACCCTAGACAGGGACGTACCCAAAGGGAGGAAATTTCGGGTCCAGAACTCCCCCTCATTGAAATTTTATACAAAGTATATGAATATTAATATAATACGTAGTAATAAGAATTAACACTTAAAAATTAACATTTATTTTTAATACGGTTTATGCGCGTATATTTTATTTTTTTTTTATTCGTAATACATATTTAATTAAATAATAATATTTGAACCCCTTCCCTTATAAAATTCTTGGGTACGTCCCTGATCCTAGGTTGGGATAAACTTAATTTCGAAGGGATACACAAAGAAGTTATGAAATTAAAGTATATACGAGTTTAGGGGTTCAGCTTAGAGCAATAGAGTTTATATTATTGTTATATATCGAAATATCGTTTCATCACCGTGACTCGAGTGCATTATATAATTATTATAATAATTTATATGGTCATTGAATTTTTTACGTCGAACGTTATAATCGAAAATATACACGGCGATTATATTATTTTGTTTTCGGCGTTCGAAAATCGACGTATGGAAACAATATTAGGACGAGGACATAGGCGAGGTCCAAAAGACTGGTTTTATATATTTTTTTTTATTTATATAGGTTTATATAATGGAAAGTTTACGGAAGAGGGTATAATATTATGTACCGTAATATAAGTATAATGTTATAAATATAACGCACATGTGGGGCGCACAACATGTTTTGGCCGGCGACCGTATGATTGGGGTCGATCCCTTTCGCGCGAGCACGGCCCACGGACGGACAAGGGTCAATGAAAACACGGGCGACCCCACCGGCGCGGGTAAATTATTATACGCGACAACGGGCCTGCAGGGACCGTACGAGGGTTGGCCGCGGCGGCGGTGCACTTCCGGGGTCAATTGCAGCTGCCCAACGGTCGTCACGTTCGGCAAAATGGCCGAACGCCACCGACTATACACTGTGGCGATAACAATAATGTATATAATATAATAATATATAGGTGTACCTATATTATATTTTGCAGAAAACCGTTTATGTAAATCGTTTGATTTGTCAAAAACGAGGGTCCGTTTTGTGAGCGAAATAAATATAATAATATATTTTATTCTCAATCTCATTTTTTTTTTTCGTTCCCGCATCACAAATCGTCGTTATAATAATAATAATAATATTAAATACTAATAATATGTTATAATGACGATATGGCGTCCTTTGTTTTTAATATTATAATTTCGGTCCGTCGCGTATAACATATTAATTCGATATTAATATTATAATAATAATTCCCCGGTGACGGTCGTATATTGTTTTCTTTTTTTTTTCCATATCCTCGCAGGGATCCTCTCGTCGAAGCGGGGTCCGAGAGTTCGCTGTATTTTATTAGTTTGATCTGAAAAAAAAAATAATAATAATAACGAATTTAACAATAATATATTATCATAATGTATAACGTATATACGTTAAACGAAGATAAAAATAAATCGTATCGCCATATTATACTCGTATATTATATTTGTATTTATGTTACTGCGAATTCGATGTGTACCAATTTATCATTGTAATTATAATACTTAATAATATAATACCCGCAGTAATAAAAATAATACATAATATATTTATTTGTAAATTGGGCCCCCCACAGTGAGCATAGGTATATAGTAAATTGCACCCATAATATAGTTTCTGAGTGATTTTAAATTTCTATTTTTTACATTATGATTATTGCATATAGACAGTTATAGGCACATAAATATACCTAAGTACGTCAAAACCGAACATTCGTCGTTCTATAATATGATATACACGAATTAGTTGTTTACACAACGTCATAATGGACATAAGGACACTATTTAAGTAGTATAGTGTTATAATAATAGTTTAAGCAAAAAACAAAATTGAGTTATAACTTATAATTTGCATACACGAATCGTAGAAGAAATTTTTAAAAAATAATGATAACCGCCTCTGGATAATGATAAAGTTATAATGATAAAAATAATATTGTTTAAAGTTAGGTATAATGCCTAAAGGGCGCAATTTACATCCGCCCGTTTTATAATGTTCTATATGGACGTTATAGAACGTCTATATGAAAAGAATAATACATAAAATAAATTCATAAAAAAGAGAAAAAACGTTTGTTTGAAATTTATATGTAAAACGTGACGTATTATGTACACGAGTATCAGTAGTATTATGTAATTTAAAATTGTTCAAAAAATTAATATATAATATTATATTCACCGGGCACTGGAACGTTATATCTTGGTATAAACCACAACAACATACGATTTCGTGTGGTAACCACTAACCGCGCATGGTCCACAAAGCGATATTTCAAAACGACCTGGGTAAAAAGTTAAAAAGTCATTTATAACAATATTTTAGCATGCGCCTGTGCGTGTAATTCGTATAATATTATATAATACGCGTGCATAGGACACATTATACGATCGCGCGTGACGTTAAGTCAAATTTGGAGAAAAATTACCGATCCCGCGCTAGTATTATCATATTTTATATATATATGAGTTCAAAACTTGCTGGATCGTGCTCGACACGTACCTATATGGTATATAATATTATTATGCCTATATATTGTAACATATTATAACCAGGTTATACCTCGGTCAGGGCTGCGGGGTCGGGCACGGTAAAACCGTACTTTCCCTTCAGATTGCGGATTAATGACGAATTAGCATATAAAGTGACGGCCGCGTCATCGAGGCGAACGTCGACGGTGCCGGGCCCCCCAGGCAAAACTCTGAAACGCCGCTGCGCCGATACCCGTCTAATGACCAAGGGATTACCCCGCCCGTCGACCCGTGGGCTCGGCGAGCGTATGGAGGATTTGTTCTTGTTTACCGAATCTATTATCATAATTTCCTCTTGATCGCGTCACGCGCGCACAAACTTAAGACGACGACGACGACGACGCAAAATCCGAATTATATAACATAATATTATTAACCGTCGAGTTATGGTCGTCTCTCCGAGTGCACACATAATATTATATTATTATACGCTATAACCGCCATACATTGTATAATAGGTACGTAATATAATTATTATAATAAAATTTTTTTCTGCAAAATCTCACCAATTTTTTAGTCTTCGTCCGTATATTATTCTGTTGGTACTGTTATATTGGTATATGTTGTACGGATGTTTAAATTCGCGAATCGAACGCGTATGAATATTTCCAAATGTTTTTTTTTCATTCATTTCTTGACTAGGTAAAGTTATATACGTGTTGAAGTTGAGAACCACTGTGGAGGTCACTGTGCAATGGTCTTTTACTGTCGTCACTTGTGTATAGGTATATAATATATATTATACATCGAGTATGTTATATTATATTACAATATTCGGAAAACCACAACATAACATTGGTAACGAAATCAATCCATCTGAAAAATAAAAAAAAAAAAAAATAGAAATATTATATTATTATCACCGTATTGTAAAATGAATAACAAAATAGTGTTATAGTAAAATCCGCAAAACGTATAAATCATAACAGAAAATTTAAAATAAAATTATAATAATAAATTGACGATGGAGACAGTTTTAAATAATTTATAACTTAAAATAAAGAATAAGTAGTATCTATTTAAATATTATATGGATAATAATTTTATGATAATATTACAATATCGTCACGTTTAACGGTATTATGTACGACTGCTCTTTTAACGTGCTGATCTATCGGTCCAGGCGTAAATTTTTCATCAACATAACATAATATACGAACGCGTTTTTATAATAAACAGTATACAGACTATACAGTACCTATAACTACCTACGCGATAGTATACCGCATACCGCGTATATCTAGTATACCTATATACCATGGTCCCTGTTCAGAGAGATGATGCGAGTGTGCCGGACAAGTGTATATATTATATATATATTATATTATATTGTATTATTATATAGGAAAAAGCAAGGAGCAGGAACCGACCCTTTTATTATCCTCCTCCGACGACGAGGCCCGTCAACCACTTTCGTCGCTAATTAATTAACGGACTTTGATAAAACCCACACTGTATATATACGCGTATTATTATTATTATTATTATTATTATTATTATTATTATTATACAGCGCGTGTTGTTTGGCCGTCGCGTTAAAAACTTTTTTCACGGCCCGATGGTAATTAGAGCTGTTCTTGATGGGATTTGCGTGTCGAGCGAAAGAAGACGAAGTGAATGAGAAAGAGTGAGAGTTTGAAAGCTTCATTTTCCGGTGCAATTTTTTTTCCTTTTTTTTTTTTATTAGTATTATTATTTTTCATCGTCTTTCTTTTTATTCTTTCCTCCGTCCCTTACACTCGCCCCGGCCGTAATTAAAACATAAAAGAACACGAAATCCGGCCGCCGCGGTAAAAAACGCGTATTATATAAATATATACATTTATTATATTATTATAATAAACCGGGGAAACTCGTAATAATGTATATTATAATATACCGCGATATTGTAACCACTGCGAAACGACGGTGACCCGATGGCGAATTATTCGCATCATCGCACCGAGAATTTTATAACTCGATTTTATATTATTTTATTAAAAACTCAAATCACAAAATTGATACCTAATGGCTAATACTAATTATTGAATACGTATTTCAAAAACAACGTGGTTCATCCACAGCGATGTACTGAAAAGTGACATTCAATTTCATACTACTATTGTCCTTTTATATAATTACGCAGTTATACCCAATGTCCCCCGTGATAAAACATTTCAATTTATTAATATTATTTTTATGGTTTATTCGAGGAGTTCTTATTTAATTCTTCATGCGGGACTATCTCGTTTCATTAATTATCACTGCGGAATTCCCTTTATCGCAGATTTAAGACGGATACAACCTTATTGTTTTTTAATTATTTTACGAGCTTAAAATGATTTCCGTTTTTATTCAAATTTATTTGTTAAGAATTTTTTTTTGGAGAAATCGTGAACACCGTTTCCTGTCGATGTCTTCATATTAAAAATCAAAATTTTAAATTCTCATATCTTAAAGCGTACAATTTTACCTTCGATTGAAATTTCGGAGGGTTAGGTTAGGTCTGACCGACTAAATCTTTTTCCCAATTTAACGAATTATTAGAATTATGTTCTATCCCTTCTATTATTATTAAAAATTGATAATAATTATAGTACACACATTCGTATAAATCGTTTCGTTTCTTCTTATTTCACACGCACACACGTGTATTTTCACACATTTTTTACGAATTTAGTAAATTCTATATAGCTATTATTATCGCATTTCGAGAGTTTTTTTATTTTCGAAATATCCAAAGTAGGTATACTAACATTTGAGTATTTTATGCGTTAGATTTACGTCACTCGCAGTTTTATAATATACGCGTCGTATATTATAGTGTGCGTGCGAGTATTTGTTTATATTAAATCTCGGAAAGGTTCGGCACGGGACTTTTTGGAGTACGCTATTTATATATATACATTATTATTTTTAACAGCATCTTAAAGGTTAAAGATTAAAATTTTCGTAAAATCCGAAAACCGCTAACAACGGAAAATTTTAGAATTTCGATAACGTCAGAAAAACGACACCAACAGACCACGTGCCTATATATAACAGCCGGTAAATATATTTTACTTTAAAGTGGGTTAAAAACGAAGTTTACAAATTTTATATAAAAAAAAAAAAAAACATATTTTCGCTCGAGTATAAAATATATAGTATATAATACTTGTATGCGTATATGTATACAAGTATATAAGTAAGTATAATATTATATATATTATATTATATACATAAACTGCGTGTACGCTTTAGTCAAAGTTTGGTAACCGCGCGGACCCCGACCCGCGGCGGTCCGTCGACCATCGTTTCCATAAACCTCGGTGCAAAGTTTCTTATCGAAGATTTCAGAATCAACCGCATACTTTCAGTAGGTCTCGGCTCGCGCGTTCAAACTTGAAGCCGTATATCGGAACTTACAAAAAGCAACGCGCCAGAGCTCGGACGGCGGCGCGGGAATATAATATATATATAGTATATAGTCGCGAAATGCGTTCAAACAGTGTTCCGAGTTGATGAACAATAATAATAATAATAATAATAATAATAATAATAATAATAATAATAA
>JAIUCT010000043.1:397409-413154 GCA_021307375.1 Tetraneura akinire
TATATTATTCTTTGTACGTATTTATTCAATATTAGTTTCGCGCGAAACAAGACGATGCGTTTTATTTTACGATATTACAATATTCGAAAAAACATTACAAAATTTTATTATATTTTTGGTACCAATATAATAATATAGGCGTAATTATTATATTGTATCGCCCACGTGTTTGTACGGATTTTTTATTCGTATATCTATCATGGATGATAGAAGACAGGATGCTGACATCAATGCTCATTGAATGAGAATTTGGTGATAATGTTTTAGGTTACATAATATTATGGTTTGTGGCTTCATATCATGGTACATGTACATAACCTCAAAAAGGCCCCATATCGTCTTTTTCTCTCGTTGTATGTTTTTTGTTGTAATCGGATGTTCTCTCTTCTCCAAAAAAGATCGCTATAGAATACCACCACCCCGTGCAGAATAGCTTTAGACATGTCCTATCCTGTATTATATTATCATTCTATGGTGTGTATACGAAACCGAAGGAAATTTCGAATGGAAGACGACTTACATTAAATTTTGATATTTTGTTATCTTAAAAAAAAGACAGGGGAATTTTTAACCGACCGTTCACCGCGGCGACTACGACTACTATATATTATAATCTTGATTGAGACTTTTTTTTATATATTATATTCTATAAAGTTCGGAATGTATTCGTCTGCGGCGGTGGAAATAATTTTTCTTCGGAAATTTAATAAAATTTTGCACATAAATATTTACTCCGGTTGGAATAAATTCCCCGACACGACGCGTACCACATAAACATAATGTTAAATGAAATTCTTATATAATATTCCATAAAAATCAATAAATAGTTTATATATATATGTATATAAACAATAATCTATTTATATCGCGTTAAATTAAATTTCTATTCCTTTTTATGTATTTCTTTTTTTCAGTAGATAACGTTATTTATATAATTTAAAAAAAAAATAATATATTTTCTTAAAACAGTTAAACGCGTTTCGTTTCGTTTCCTTTTTTTTTTTTTTTTTTTATAACAGTTTATGTAATCTTTATATTATAATATCCGAACGACAGTGAGTTCGTTTAAACGTTTAAAACAACACGCCGTGATTTTTAACACGTACCTGTATAGTATATACATAATATAAAGAGTAAAATACGATATTATAATATAATAATATATTACGAATGTATACCGTGGTCTCGGTTAGATATCGGTTCGTTTTATACCGCGCGCGATAATAATATAAACGTCACAAAAATAAATGCGCGCGTATATATGCGGAACGACGATTGCGTTTTTACCGTTTATACGTTGCGGCGCGGCACGCTCGACGACCCGATCGAGTTCCATATTATAGTTTAAGTGCGCGCGCGTGTAATGTCATCCCCCGAGTCTAGCGTGCGAGTATAACGAGTATAGGTATATAATATTACGCGTTTATATATATAATATACACACATTAATGGTCTTACAATGGTTAAAACGTGTTTTAGGTTATAAAACGGTCGCTTTCGCGTCGAGTATAAAAAAAAAAAAAAGGTTTATATTTAAACGTTATTTTTATTCGTTCCTGCATCTCTTCTTATTTTTACGTTCCGATCGGAAACGGAACGAAACGACGATCGGGCGAAGACGGATTATTTTATTTTCCTTCCGTCATAATTATTATATACCATATTATATACAGGTATATTATATAGTTAGGTATTCGTTTCGCGAAAATGGCCGGTATGAAAAATAAAAGAAATCGTTTCGCATCGAAACGAAACGGTAGTTTGCCCGCCGAATCTACGTCGTGGTACGGTCATCGGCTTTCAACGCTATCGACGATATACGTTCATTCGTATTCGGAACGTGCGCAATACGCCGACGACGGGCGAGCGATTTTCGCACGCGAGGATTTACAGGGCGGCGGCCACGGTGATCTGGTATATGACGGTTTTGTGAAATCGTACCGAAGAAGAAGAAGAAGAAGAAGAAGAAGAAGAAGAAAAAGAAGGGACGACGTATTATTATTATTATACCCCGGCGATGATCGATCGCGATATACGATAATGCGAGTCCGAATACCGAAAACGGCTCGGGTTGAATAATAAATACGAACGTTTAACTCAAAAAATTTCATTCGAACTCGTATTATTATAATTCATAACTCTTAGTCAACCAGCATACAGGGAAAGGGGTTATGGGGTTCAAACCCCTTTCCGAAATTTGTATACGAACGTAATACTTAAAAATGAAATCGACATTTTATTACATATAATATATTATATTATATGATTAATTGATGAATTAAAGGCGTTAAAGTCTTAAAATGTAAATTAAAATATTATTTATTTATATATTTTTTTTTCCGACCCCCGTTCGCGACACGTTAATAATATTATTAAACTTCTATTATAAGTTTAATAATAATAATTACGAGGAAAGAATATTTTTTTTTTAAAAAATTAAATATTACTAGGTGTATGTATTTTCGCGATAAAAATATTATACAAGTACCTTTACATATTTATATTATTACGTTATTATAATACGGCGATGAGCGGAAAAAGCATATATCCAGAATATAATTTATATCGTGTATATGGTTTTACGTACAATTTAGACATACTGACTACTTAATGGACCCTAGAGACGTGCACCCCCTGACCCCTTTTAATCCCTTGTTGTTTATACGCATATTGTATATATTTATATTATAATATATAATATATATGTGCGTATGCTGGTTCGATATAATATTATATAGTGAAAGGTCACCTTAACCGCCTGCCCTCTCCGTCTTCAGCTTAAAATACAAACGATATACGTGGGATCCCGTGCGAGGGGTTAAAAGGTTTCTCTCGCCATCCCGCTGCGGTGGACTGGGTAGAGCCCTGTTACGCGGGACAGAAATCACGTCGACCGGAATGGCTTTTGCAGCTCAGCAAAAGGGTACACGTATATATATATATATAAGTATACGGCCAAAGGCCAAAACTTTGTAAAGGCCAGTATTATTATGCCGCGCCGCCGACCCGCGATGCGAACGCGCCAAAGACCGTCGGCGACCGACCGACCGCGGCGGCGGCGCGCATAATAACTCGCGCGCGGACTGGCTTCCTCCTATTCCTGATGCTCTTCACGAAATCCTGCCGTTTCCCCCGCTGTCGACTGCCTTCCCGACGATTCGACCGTCATTGTCCCCGGAATTAATCACGAGTCCTTTTACCCGGAGCCAAAACTATTATTATTATCGGCACGGTTATATAATAATAATAATAATAATATATTCAGGCCGAGGTTTAACAAGTCTGCGCGTACGACGTTCGGGTACAAAACGTTATATTATAATATAATATATAAAATATATAAACAACGATGATGTAACGACGAAACGATATAAATTTCGACTTAAATACGACGACCGCGAAGACGACATCTTAGCGGTTTTCCGTCATTCGGAATATAGTTTTGCGGTTTCCATATTATATTATTATGCATATAAACCTAGTTTATTTTATCCTTTTATTTTTATTATCATTGTTACGGACTCGTAAAATAGAACGATATTATAGAACATAATATAAATTGTAATTATTATCTTATAAATTAGGAAATAATATAATAATATTATATTTATATATTATACTTTACTGTAAGTCGCGACAACTATATTGACAAATGATAATATTAACTCTCGTCCCGTTGCATTTTTATCATCTACGAGTATATTACTTATCTATACGTTATAATATGAGTAAATACTATAAATTCATTCGCGTTCTGGGTTTAATTAATAATTCGTTGCGTCTGCAGTTCTCTCGCGTTTTTTAGATATATAAGGATGGTATAAAAACTCGTTATAAAAGTGTATTTAAGTACACGAGTAATTCGTATACTTAATTTTGTTTTTTTTTTGTACACATAATAATAATGTCGTAAATAAAATGTATGTGGACTGCTGTGTCAATTTAAATTTTATAATTTCAAGAAAATGTCTTTCCTTCAAAATGAATTATGCAATTGGTTTTCATATTTTATTTAATTAAACAAGTTTAATTTATATTACTATAAAAATAAAATTTGATCAAAGATATTATTTAAAGTTTTTACGAATAACTTCTTTAAATTCAATCCAATTATACACCTGTATATACGTAATTTGAAAACATTTATTTTTAATATAAAATAAATAATATATGATTTTATTGTTGTTATCGAATATTATAGTTTAGTAAGTATATGTACCCATACGTTTTAATAATAAAACACGACGCAATTTTTAGTATTTGTATTATAAAAGAATATTACGACAACAACAACAACAAGTCAACAACTGCGTTCATAATTAATTTTAATGTATTTATAGACGTAATCATTATTAGTGAGCAACAGGTATTAATTTAAAATCCATTGCTCGGTGCTAAGTATACTCACACCTGTATAATAGGTAACACGTCCAATATTTTTAACGATATTTTTACGCTTACAAAAAAATCAGTTTAGTAAAGAATTTCATTACAGTTAATAAATAGCATGAAAGACCGCGCGAGTCGAGAGTTAAAAAGTTGAAATTAACTTCACTTAAACTTTTTAACTCGTTTATTCCCGACGTTAAATATTAACGAAACGACAACGTTCAAGTATAATACGAGTATATACGCAAACAAAATATGACTAGATTACTCGTTTAATACATTATATTATAACTACGCTTTCGTGCACGTTTAATCCATCGAGTGGCGACAATATAATTACGTCAATCAAAAACGATGTATTACGCAATTACTGTTATCATTAGTTTATTATCATTAGGTAATGAGTGTAATGAATGAACATGACGAATGTGTATTATACGAATGATAATCACTTGTTCGAATTATAACCGTCCTGTAGTACTCGTACCATGATGATATTAAACGAGCTTTTGCGCCTTTGCAGGGCAGAAAGTGAAATTATTTATGTTAACGCGTAATAATCGAGTTTTCCTCAACGTACACGTGCATTATGCATATACAATACTATATATTATACGAGTATATTACACTTATGTTCGCGAAACGACGCGAAAGACAGTATTTTTGTTAACTTTACCTATAGGTCAGGAATCTTAGTCTGAAGACTATAGAAAAAACTTTGCCAAAAGCTACGTATGATGGAATGTTTTATTGTATGGTAGTGAAATCTGGACCTTAACAGCACAAGATAAAAAAAGAAAATCGAAGCAATAGAAATGTAGACCTAGAAAAGATTATACTTCGTATTAGTTGGACTGAAAGGAAGAGCAACGAAGAAATTCTTCAAATACTAGAGAAAAAGAGAGTTTTACTATTCATTATTAGAACAAAAAGTGAAAAACTTATATAGGACAATTAATGAGACATAACCCGTACATAACCAACATAATGGAAGGAAGAATCAACAAACGCAAAGGAAAAGGAAGACCAAGGAAGACATTCATAGGGGAAATTATATGGAATGGCTGGATGTAACGGGTATTCACTTATGAATTGGAGAGAGAGGAGTGGAGATCTATTTTTTAACTATAACAAGGCTAAACCTTTAGAAAAGAAGGAAGAAGAAGATACCAAGGTATATATATATCTTTTTAACAATGCGGTTACGACCGATAGATGATTTATATCAATACCGTCGAGTTTTCGAACGCCACGTGTGTGGGGGGAGGGGAAGCGAAAAGTATATAATATTATTTGTTATAAATAAGTATACGGTATATATTTACACGGGCGGAGCACGCATCATCATAACATAAAATTCACACGACATTATAGACGTGCTCTTAAGATCGTTCTTTTCACAAAACCCCGAAAAGGCGCGACGAACTCGCACCACGCGTGCAGTCTATCCCTTATATCGCGGCGCGGCGGACAGAAGAATAGCCGCGGCGGTTGCGTTTGACAGTTTGCAAATGCCTGCGGGCGCCATTACCGTCGCGCCGAATAGGAATCGGCACTCGCGAAAAGTTGGACTCTTTTTTTTTTCTCTCTTTTTCTTTTCTTGTCGGTCTATTTCGCCGTATACACACATACACATTTATATATAATATAATATATTTCCGTCCTCTTTTACCGTCGTCGGTCACAACGCAGTAATGCTCGCACACAAATATAATATATATATATACATATATACGTATCATAGCGAACCGTGCCTCGTAGAAATGACACCGGAATTGATAGCTTTTCACCGGTATATGGTACCCCAGGGTGTAGTGCGCGTTTCCCGCGAGCGTGCGGTCGAACGAAAGGATATTATATGTACGTATATATAAAAAGAAATAGAGAGAGAGAGAGAGATAGAGAAGATAGGGGAGGGAGAAGGAACGAAGGATGAGAAAAGGACACGACAAAGGACCGAGGGGAAGGGACAGGACGAGAAAAAAATACGCCGTCGTATATACGGCCGCACATCCGCCGAGGACGGGACGTATCATTTATTTTGCGAGGCACTCTTTCCTATATATACATACATACTATCCCTTTCCTCCCACTTCTTTCTCTTACCTCGCAAGACCCTTTCGCGTTAAACGCAGATCAGTTTATATACACACACGTATATGTATATATATATATATGTATTCGGTTTATTCGATATGTATATATTTATACGAATAATATGTGTACACTATCCCTCCCCCTTCTACCCTTATATCCCTTCTCGTCGCGAAGACACATCCTGTAAGCGAGTATTTTATACGTATATACGTGTATTATATACATAAAATAGTAAATACACGATAATGTTATGTGCGTATGTATACGAGAATACGCTGTTTATTCCGTTTTACGCGCCGCACACATTATTATACATTATGTATATATAATAATAACGCGAACATTTTGTTTCCCCGGTTTCGCGGCTCAACGCGGACATTTCCGTTTTGTTTTTTTCCCCGTCCCGTTTATTCTTCGCCTGCAGAATTTATATTATATGTACGATACGCGCGTTATATTATTATTATTATTGTACGCGTATACTCGCTCCATATTAAAATTAAAATAATATAAACCTCACGCCAGTTGCAGCACAACCAGAAATATCATATGGGGGGTCCATAAAATTACAAAATGTACATTTGTATACTTTAATTTTCTTATAGATTAAATATAATTATTTTTAATTTTACGTAGTACTTTGAAATTTGAAAATGTTTGTACTCGTATGAACAATTGAGTATGCAAACCAATATATTAAAGAAATTGTTATTAAATTGAAGAAATAAATTTGATTCATGTGGGGGGTCTAGACCCGGGGACCCCTCTGGTTGCGCCACGTCTTTTAAAGATTCTGCGCATACGCGTGTAACTCGACACTAGTACAAGTTAGCCATATAATATTATTAGCATGTCGAGGGAATCTAATAGATACTCATCATAATATCATAAACAATGTATAACTTTCTAGTAGTTAAACAACAACACGATAGTTACATATAATACGCAACACTTGAAAACTTATTCCTACACGCTATATACCTATATATTTATATATATATAAGTAGTATATATAAGTATATAGTATATGGTATATCGAACTCGCCAATAATATTACCTATCGTCTTATAACATCTTCCGCGTGCGTAAATATTAATATATTATACAGGTACGCGCCGATATTAACAAATAGTTTATACTATTTTGCACACCGATTATTATTATTAACAAACTTTTATGTCAAACGAAATAACCGACGAATGCGAAATTGTTATGGAAAAAAATAATACAATTATTATTATTCCAGAGGAATATACCTTTATTGGTCCGTTTAAAAATGGTAATAATAATAATTAGGTATTAAATTAAAAATTAAATTAAATTATTAATATTTCGGCTAATAAGGAATATTATACGATCTATATATTATTTTACACTAATTCATACTGTTCGTAAAATAACTCTTCTATTTATAGACTAATAATTATTAATTGTTTTTTTAGACAAATACGCCTTTTCGATAGACACCGAATCCCATCAGAATCTCGAGTACGCTTCCTGTCTTTCCTTTCTAACATTTTTTTTTAACACTTTCCTATCGGGTTGCCGGGAATAATTATTTTTGACGACCAAAGTAAACTCACGGTATTTGAACGGTTTCGCAGACGTCGCAAATCACGTGATTCACGACGAAAAATAATGTACGACGGACGAAAATCCGAAAACGGAACAGAATATCGTTTTTGACGTTCACAACACGAATTGACCGGTAGAAAAGCTCTGAAAATGTCGTTAATATCTGGATAATGCCTATAATAAAAAAATATACGTTTTACAACGTTTTCGAAGTTTCCGACGAGTTATACGTCACTTTTTCGAACGCCACGGAACGCATGATCGCTGTTCATGGAAAAATGAACTTTAGCCGTTCGAATCGAAAAAACTGCAATAGGAAAACTCGCAAAACCTCCGGTAAAACCTCGGAGAGGAAAAGTTGACCACCGATCTCGAAGCCGCACAGGAAACGATGGAATTTAAAAAATAAGAAATCCGAAAAATCAATGGAAGAAAAAATTGGAATTTTTATCAGATTATGAATACTGAATACTGTTTTGAACGTCGAAAGACGTTTTCAGAAAGAACGAAGACTATAATCGAACAGAAATAGTTACTTATAATTATTTTAGTTGGCGATTTGTAAAACTGCTGTTCCAACCGAGTATTAAACTGATGTTGACCGTTTAAAATCGTATTTTATATTCTCCCAACTAACCCGAGCGGTATTTTTTACTCATTTCTACGTTTGACGGATGCAATATAATAAATTGTACGTTTATACAATAATGTAGTTATCGAAGTGTATAAAAAAAAATAATAATAAGTAATAATAAAAAACCGCATGGCCACACAAAACCCTTGAGTAATAATAATAAAAATATAATATGCGACGAGTAATAGCGGTTATTTTCTTCGTCCCTCCGACCACTACCACGGTATAGTATAATCCGTACTGCTGTTATGTCCGTGTACAATCAGGTATTATCCGGGTAATATTATTTTCCCGGCCATTATTATAACACGTAATGTTATCTATTATTGTTATCGCGTTATTTGTTACCGTCCGTCGTCGCCGTGCATTCGCGCGGGTATGCAACTCATTGTGCACGTGTGCGTTCGGTGGGGCGCGTCGGCAACGCGATATTATACAAAACGCAAGATGCTGCGTCATGACGTTTTCACGAGGGAAAATGTGTATGCGAAAGTTCGACGGCGGAGGAAAGAAAAGGTACGAGACGAAAAAAATATATACATAAAATATAATAATAATAATAATAATAATAATAATAATAATAATAATAATAATAATGTGTAATAATAATGTGCAAGCAGAGAGATACAAATACGTGATGTGCTCTCGAGTGATGAATAAGGGACTTTGTGCGTGCGAGCCGAAAGGGACGAGAAAACCCTAAAGGAAATGTTACGTTATAGTTACGTTTATTTCGATAAATATGCATACAGGGTGATTCGTTGGGTATTGATAGAATAACGTAATAACGTCTCGTATATAATATATAGTTTGCGTATGAAATAAAAAGGTCATATTATCATAATATAATAATATAATATTATCTCGTCACGGGGAAAAATGTCGAGCGATTCGAAAATCCGAGGAACGAATACGGTAAATTTTGAATTGGTCATAAAAAAAAAACAATCTGAAATATTTATAAAAAGTTTGATCAACACGTGCACGACAAATCTTATACACGAATGTATAGTAATAGTTACGCGATTACTCTGCGATTTACATAAAAAAAAAAATAAAAAATTGTTTATATTCCCTCGTTATCATCGCGGATAATATTATAACAATTATTTTTATTTTTTTCTCAACGTAATGACGTCAAATTTCACGTTAACAAACGCGTGTTTCGAACCGTCCAACTACGTTTTTATCCTTCGCTATAAGAGTTTTCAGCTCGGTCCTGTCACTTTAAACGCGAGCGTTCAAATGTATTAATTTTTTTTTCCTAGGCAAACGACCGGCCCAAAATAATTGTCTCTTTTTTTTTATTATTATTATTATTATATCGTCTATAATACACTATAGGTTTTCGATTCATTTACCTAATCCAGTTGTCGCCAATCAACACACATGACTTTATTATAATCTCTTCTAAAATAACAAAAATTATTTTTATAAACTCCGAGGAGCGAAAGATTCTGAATTCCAGTGTATTCGAATTAAGCAGAAAAAAGATATATAAAACACCATCCTGTATACCTATTATATATAAATATTATAAAATATACCTATATCGCGTATAATACGTATATACCGTATATATTATTATAATACGTTTCGACCCTTCGTCCTGCGGGGACTGCGGAGAAGGGACCACATCTTTACGACGAGATTTGAAATATGAGCTTCTCGGGAAAACCGGGCATTCAGTCCGTCGACCAGCTGTCTGTTAGGGTTTTCCGCCTGCCCGTCCGCAGCCCGCGCTTTATTTACGCGTCCCTGCGTTTTTCGTATATATAAAAAAAAAAAATCAAAAATCTCTGCTGCGTCGTAATGTATGAGGATTTTCCACATATTCTTCGATATTCGTATTTTCTCGATTCGTTGTGTATATTATACGATACACAATTATATATTATATATACGTAAAAAAAAAAAAAAATACATTTCTGCGCAAAAGCCAATATCGTAATGTATAACGATTGTGTTATTATTATGATATAATATTACGTATTTAATAGATTCTTCGACGCGTTCTATTCTATCGCTTTTAACAAACAAGTGGCTCAAATTGTAAAATGTACCTAACTATTTTTTTATTCGTCCAAACTTTAAACGTCATATTATGTTTTTCAGTGTTACTTACGAGTAAATAACGCGTATGTTAATTTTCGTTCGTCTAAAACGACACGACCAAAGGTCTGAATAATAAATAATTATTATATTATTGCACCGAAAATCACGATGAATATACCTATACGTTCTAATTATATTTACACGAGTACAAAACACATTATAATTATTTCTGTTTTAAGTACACCTTGATTTTTTTTTTTTTAATTTAATTTTCCGCCTAAATTTTATAATTACGATTTATAAAACGAAAGAAGAAATACTTAATTATTATAATAATATTATTATCTAATGAGACTAGAATAGCTAATATAAACTACAAATAAATCCAATTACCAGTACGTCACGTTGCAATACGTTAGTGTTTCGTTAACGACATATTTTTTTATTTTTTCGTCATCGATCATTGTCGTCATTATTGCTATCATAACACTTTGACATAGCTTGCAGAACGCCTGGAAACAAACATGACGATTATATTATATATTATAGTGTCTATACACTGCATAAATATTAAAATATTAAATAATATATAGGTTATTCAGAGAACATTCGGAAATAGTTTCTTCTTTAAATACATACTGTATATTATAGTCGTGTGTGTTTGTGAAAACTAAAATCGATCGTTTTTACTTTATTGAACTCGTTGAAATCGTTAGTCGATCTATAAAAAAGACAAAAAAAAATATTTTATAATAATTATTTGGTAATATAAGTACACGATATTAACAATATTAGTAAATTCAGTATATATTATATAATTATTTATTATCGATCGACCCGCACGTTAATTATTGTATTATACAATAAATTTAATTAACTCAGCGAGTAAAGAATGAAAATCGCGTAAATAAAATACCGTGTATCCTATCGCACAAAATTGTATACGATGATATAACACAATAATATTACAATAAATGCCCTTTATAAAGAGACCGGTGTTGACGCGAAACGAACTTGTTTACCTAACGGGGTTGTCGCAAGCGTATAATATATACGTATATATATAATATTACGTATAATATATAAATAGCGCGTCGTGCGTTTGACATTTGATCGGTATCGCGCTCGGCGCCGCCAATGTCGCGTGAACGATCGTGATTTTTTTCTCTTTTTTTTTCTTCCTTCATCCCGGATCGATCAGTAGTTGTTAATATATAAATATATACGATGGAAATACATTTGTATTCGTCGTGTACGACAATATAACACAGTACAACACGATATTATGTATAGTATATATATATATAATATATAGGTATTATATATGCCGTGTCGAACACGCGGGAAAGATTCGAGAACCACCCTTCAATTTGTATTTAAATTTCGAAGAATAAACGATTTAGAAAAAATAAAATAAAAATCGTTTTTTTTTTCACTTTATTTCCTGTGGAATCGTGTTTTTTATTTGATTATTATAAAATAATAATCGTCCGCGTGTTGTATCAACAGTATATATTATATTATATTATAATATAACAATTTGTCGAAATAATACGCGCGTACACGTTATAAGATATTATACATCATAAAAAATTGCGAAACTATTCCGAGAAGAACGGATTTTTTGCGTCTACGCGATATTAAACAATTAAAAATAAAAATGTTACGTTCACGTTAAAAACCTTCTTCGGCCAGGTGTTTTATAAATACAACGTAGATACCTGTTATCAGCATAATAGAAGAAGTAACAAGTAAGAAGTCAGAAGAACTGAATTTGCGTACGGTCGTTCGTGGAAACGTGTCTATATAATATAATATACCTTATTACGCATTGTGTGTGTGTGTAATATTTTATACATTATGATGTTGGGAATATTCGCGTATTTTAATACGGACGAACGGGTGCAAATACTCGTTATATTGAAAAACATATAAAAAAAAAACTAAAAGTATAACTACTCTTCCAGAGAAACGATAATAATAATATTAAATTATTATTATTATGCATTCATCGTCATAAAGGAAAAATACTATTCCGTTCCATCTGAGTGATGTGACGAGAACTACGGGTATACCCTTTTTCCATTTAAAAATCATAATATTTTATATATTATTATGAATTGTATATATATACGTTCTCATTTAACTATTATATACAGACGAATCGCAATATAAAACTAAAACCCCCCAAAAAACAAAAAGATACAAGACATACGGAGTGATTCTCATATTATATAGTTAGAGTAATTTAGTCACGCCCGGAACGGGTTTTCAACTATAAACGTTTACAAATTTGAACAAGATTGATGTAATTTGTTGGGAATTTAACAGTTGTAGAAACGATTAAAACCCAAGTAAAAAAAAAAAAATTCTAAACAAGGATAACTTAGGTTAATTTCAAACTAGATGGCTTCAGTTCTTCCAGCTAAAACGTATAGTATTATTATGCTCACTTCCTTATTACTATTACTTCACTATTATAATATTTTCCAACTCGATTACATACGAGTATGCATATTATAAAAAAATTCGGTAAAAATTAAATTTATTCGATTTTCTTATGTTTAAACGTATTATTTAAATTTTAGACCGTATCGTTTTACGTCGTCTCTATAGTCTCTCCGAAACGGCGCGTTTATTTTAAATATTCGAGCGAACCACTCTGTACATAACAATATATAGTTATGGCGGGAACGACGAAAGGCGAGTCTACAAAGACACGGTAACGGAACTTCTATTTTATTTTATTTTTCGTTCTTTTCTTGTTTTATTTTTGATACGAGCACATATTATTATACGTATATATTATTATATTTATATTCTGCGACGAAAATGAAGGAATTCTTCTTAACAAGGGTTTATGAAAACTCGACGATATTAAATTGCGCGACGACGACGGTATTGCCGTTTCTTTCCTCCGGTCGACACTCGACAATAGAGGGAAAAAATCTCAAACACACGTGAATACTTTTGCCCCGAGCAATGTAATATAATATATTACCGTACAGGTAAAGTAAAATATTATATGGATGGTTAAATATTATAATGTAATATTATTACTCCTACGGACGCACTGAAGATGTAGTTGGAAAATATATTGTCGTTACATTTTTTTATATTATTATTATACTATACGTATAACAATGTTATAATTTAAAATATATTTTTATCGTAAAGTCAAAATAATCGAAAATAATTGACTTAGACGTCGATTTAAAATCCATCGTCTATCGTGTGTTAAAAATATAAATTATATAAGTACACGTCGAAGGCTCCAAGATCTCAAAAAATTATTTGTTTCACTACGAAATGAGTAAATAATTAAAATATAAAAAAATAAATATATTTTGATAATATGACTACGTCAATTAAATACGTGACGATTAATATTTAATTTTTTTAAATTTGATTTATTTATAAAATATCGATAGTCGAATTGTGGAATAAAACCCAAAATTTAATAACAAAATAATCTTTATGACAATAATATTAATACTATTCACCGTGTGCTCTTTTTCCAAACCGATAAAATTATACGCAGAATTTAATGAGTACACGTATAATATTTCTCTGTTTTTTTAGTAACATTACCCCGAGAATTAAACAACCCCTTATAAACGCATAATATTAATAATATATATTATTCGTTACACAAACAAATATTTTAGGAGTAAATTAGGCAACTCATCGTACGTTTCGACGGGACGAAATGATTACTTAGGGGTGAATATCATATTTTATCATCGAGTTAACGCGCCCCGTTTCACGGCGTAACAAATTTTAATTTTTAATAATTATTCCCCGTGTTTCGACATTTTACCATACGTTAACGATACGGCGTTATTTTAAATATATTTTCATCACAAAAACGCGTTTAAAGCGAATCGATCTTCCGTCTCGCCCAAAAGCAAAATCCATGATAACAACAGATTAAAACCAAATTTCGAACTTACTTTATCGATAAATCAAAATTGTATCTGTAAATCGCATTTTTGCGAGATAACATTACAATTTGTTTTATTTGTAAAAATTAAAAATAATATTAAAAAATATTATAGTGATCTTTCCGTTCTACTCCATATATACCTGTATAATATATATATTCTTTATTTTTTTTTTTAATTATTATTGTTTTGTTGTTTTAACGCAGTTTCTAAACTATTATAATAATAAAATATTTCGTCTTACACGAAAAAAAGAAGAAGAAAGACATAGTTTTCTTAAAGCAGAATAATAAAATAATAATAATAATAATAATAATAATAATAATAATAATAATAATAATAATGAAAATAATAAGCCGTCAATTAAACGTAAATCGTCCGCGCGTAAACGGAAAGGGTGTTTTGTTAAATGTGATGCACACTGATATTATCTTCGGGTATATTACGATCGCCTTAATTATACTTATATAATATATATACATATTATAGAATGGAGTCATCAACGTAATCGAGACACGTCGAGCCTGCTGCAGTGATAAGCTAATTATTATTATATTATTATTAATACGATTACAGCGCGGTTTAAGCCCTAAACGTTTTGCGTTTAATATAGAAATATATTACAGTATTGTTTTTTTTCCTATGGAAATTATAAAATTCGAAGATGAGTGGTCGTATGTAGTTTTTAAATTTTAATTATTTACTGGTATTTATTAGATTGATCACTGTTTAATTGTTTAATGTTTATATTATAGCATTATTACTGACATCAATGGTCACCGTTTGGATTTTGTAAATTATCAGATAACATTATAGTGATCGATTTATGACTTACGAGTATATATCATATAATATAGCTTTGAGTAAGACAAAATTCTAAATTAGACTATTGTCTATAGTCTATTACAAATATGAATAATAGGTAGGAATTTAAAAGAAATTAATCCCAGTTATATCGTTTACAAGACCGAAGACAATATAATATTTGATTAAGTCGTGATATGATAATAATAATAATAATAATAATAATAATAATAATAATAATAATAAT
>JAIUCT010000043.1:421152-434364 GCA_021307375.1 Tetraneura akinire
AATAATAATAATAATAATAATAATAATAATAATAATAATAATAATAATAACAACAACAAAAAAAAAAAAAATAATAATAATAATAGTAATACCACTATATATTAAATATGTATAGAGAATATATTGAATATAATAAGCAGCGCCGCGGACGTTTTCGGAATCGGTTCACCTCGTAAATCAAACGTTTTAACGTGAATTTGACGGATATGCGAATTAGTTTTTCGAATATTTAACCGCAATGTATCCTGCAGTGAAATTATCGATAAACGGATCCGATATAATATGAAAACGACGTCGAATTAATTTTTACGACAAATATACGTCAAGTTAAAACGAAACGAACAAAACAATATTATAATAATTATTATTATACGTTATATAGTTTCTCATAATAAACGGTTTGTACGGTAATAATAATAATACGTGTCGTAATGTCATGCTCTGAATAATTTATAATTTTCGCGATAATTATTATTTCGTGAGTAAAGCTTTGTGTTTATTATTTGTTATTTATTAAAACGGTTTAATAACGAGTAATTAATATTTCGCCTTGTTAACGATTTGGCGAACTGTTGCACGAATATATACGTATATACGAAAGACAAAATGATGCAGACAAAATATAGGTGCCTACTTATAATAATAATTAATAATATTAGAAACGATTTTGCCGTTTTGCGCGTGGCACACGAACAGTGGCTTAACGAGGTTTTCAGGGCCCGTGGACAGACCGTATAACGGGATCCCTTCGTAAAAAAAGTGAAAGTAAGTTATATATGAATTATACCTCCATAATCCAAATTTGTACGAACGAGAGTACAATATACAATATCATATACTCATATCATATTATTATATTGTGTTTCGTGGAAGACATATCATAGACGACAATGCTCGCGGGACGTACGGAGACCGTTTTTAATCAGTTCTATCCCTTAAATTATGTGTACACGTCATATTATAATATACGTTGGTGAAATTGAAATCGTTAGCCCTCGAGTGGTAGGTATATCGTATGTGTACCACGTTATATATTATATTGTATATTATAAACCATTACCTCGCCTTGGCATGGCCACTTTACGTATATAATACGAGTGTATATTATAATATAATATAATATATTTACAAGAACACACATTCCCCCGAACGCGGCCAATCGTCCCTGAACCGCGTTGCCGAACACGAGGAATCCGTGTCCTATACGTTTTTGGCGACGTATGGTATGCGAGCGTGTTCGGGTCCCATACACCGAATAAGGGTCGACGCGGTGTTTTTGGACCAAGCGTGGTACGGAACGCGTTGAGGTCGGTTGACATGTATATGTAATATATATATATATATATATACCGCGAAGCAAAAAGAGGAGATAGACCCACGAGCGGTAGCGGCTGCTGCGGCGTTCCGAATAATAAATCATTGTTGCTCGGTGAGTCACGGACAGATATAGAATATATATTGTACCTTGGTATATGTTTATATCGCCGTGCACGCCGTCGGGTCAAGGGACCGCCGCCGGCCATATTGGAAAACGTCACTCGCGAATGTTTTCCCAATTTGGCGATTTCCATTTCGCCGTCATACGACTATAAACATATAGGTTACATTATTATATATTCGGTCGTCCTCGCTGTGTTCATATATATTATTATATGCGTCGTGTCGTTCTTGTCCCCTACACGCGTTTATATTATAATATTCTTTTATATTATAATATATACGCATCAAAGTATACCGTACCCGTGTATATTATATATATATATATACACATAATAATGTATACGCGGGATGATAGGGATGTAAGAACGACTTAGGGGTTTGTGGGTGGAGAGGAAGGGTCCGTGGGCATTATGTAAATGAAAGAGTCCCCCGGCGGACCTTTGGGAACTTAACGGCCACCGCGCCTACGGCCGACCGGACGTGGCGCGCGCGCTGGCGGAGAGCGGCGGGAAGGATACGCGCGGACGAAGGAATAAGAGCCGTGCAACTGACGTGGCAGGGAAACGAGTGCGGGGCAAGGAATCGTCGGCGGGCAGTGAACGAGCGGCAGCGGCGATAGTAAAATCAATAAACCCAAAGGACATCCAATTAAGCGTTGCTTCGTCCTTTTGTGTCGTCGGCAAATCCCGAAAACCAATCCCTTAAAATCAGAGTAATCCCTCGGATGTCCCCAGTCTCTTGCAGCAGTATAATATGCATATATATATATATATTATATACTCGTATATATAATCTCTACGCCGCACTACGTATAGTCCACTGTGCTCTACGAACCATTTCCCCACCGCTCTTCGACCATGTTTCACGACAACATCCCTCTCCATCGTCCGCATCGTCCAACCCTTAGGCCACTCTCGGTCCCTTTCAGCCCTTACCGTTACAACCATGTATACAACTATACATATATACGCATACTCGATCGACGATAGGCACTGTATATATATACTAACGGACAGTCCCTTTTCCCCTTCTATACGTCCTAAATAACACGACCCGTCCACGTCGCCAATTTCGACTCTGACGACGTTTAATTAATACAGTCGCCTCTCCCGACCGAGTTTCATTGTGATGAGTATATATGTAATATACATAATATATTACATATCATACGTTCTATACGTTGAGTTTTACATAATGTAATGTATATTTGGTATACTCGTATACCTAATATGAATAAAATAAAGTATAGAAATAATAATATAATATTGGAATCTATACTCGTATACATAAGAGTAAATGTTATATACGGATATAGATATCTAAAGAAAGAACGAAATTTCTAAAAAAAAAAAAAAAAAAAAAAAGAATTTTCTCGGCTTGATGTAGGTATATTATATTTTAGATGGTACGATATGTTCCCGCGTTTTTCAAAATATTTCAACTATATTTATTGTTGAAGTATTAACTTGTGGATAATAATATTTCAATAAATATAAGAACCCGCGAATCCACAAAAAATTTACTTCTATTTAAGAAAATATCGTATTTCGATAACAAAGTTATTATCATCAGTGCAAAACACAGACTCATTGTACTGATGGTAACTTTGTTATCGAAATACGTATTTGCATAAAAGTAAATTTTTTGTGGATTTGGGTTTTTATTTTTTTTTCCACTATATTACATTATTATTGTATTCATTTCTTACTATAATTGAGTATTATTATAATATTTTAGTTGTTATCATAATTTCATAATATTAAAAATTCGTTTATTCGTGATAATTAAATTTATAAAAAATTTACATAAAATAATATTCGTGTACGCGTTATAATATGTGTTGTAAATAATATAATATAATATGCAAAGATAATCGACCGCTGTTAATATACGCGTACAAGATAATGCGTAGGTATATATAATATAATATAAACGATATCACATTTAATTTAAATTAATATATTATTTACTTATCATAAAAATTACTTGTTAAAATTATCTTTTTTGTTATTATACTTATAATTGCTGCAGTTGCATGGAAAACTTTTTAACTTTTTTCATTTTATTATTATTATTTTTTTTTTTTCATAATTAATTCGGAGTCAAAAAGTTGAATGTTTTGCAAGTGTACTTAAAGTAAAATACGAACATAAGTTTATTGCGATTTGAGAAGTTTTTGTGAAAAAAAAAACACTCCGTTTTATTAAATATACAATGTACAAATAATTTTATATTTGCTCCATTATTAAACGATTTAATTCAATAATCATAATTAAATTTCATAAGTTATAAAATCTTAGATTATAATATATATTTATATACCTTAATATTATGCTTATTACCCAAAATGGAATTGTTTTATATTACAAAATTTAGTCGAGTGTTAAAAATAATTAATTTTTACGAAAATTTGATTTATGTAAATATATAGACGTTTAACGTCAACATTACCCTGGTTATATATAGAGTTTATAATTAATTAGTATATAAATTAATTACATCGATTATTACGAAGAAAGTGAAATATGTTCTTTTTTTTTTATATATATATTATTTATATTATGCCATATTAATTTTAAAATTATACTCAAAATATTATATTCATTTTATTCTAATAAATTTGCACGGCATGTTTCGTTAAATTAATTTAAAAAATTATATTATATATTTATTTTATTTTTTATTAATTTGACTATATAAAACAAAACTTTATAAGTAATTTATATGACTATTCAATGCAATTATATTAACATTGAATTTTATTGTTTTAACAGTTTTAAGTTTCATAACTGTTATTAAAATGATAATATAGTTATGATAATAGTATGATGGTTGCGTTAGTGCGTTAATCAACATAATATTATATACCTACGAGTATTCTATCGACTGCGCGGCGCTTATTTGTAAAATTACGATGATTACATTATTCTTGAATGAATATTTGAAGTATTAAAAATATATCACTTCATTCTGGAACATAATTATTTATTATACTCGTTTACGGATAATATATATTATATATATATATATAGAATCTTTGACTTCATATAACTTTAAATGTTAACATGGCGACCGGTATAGGTGTGTGTATATATAAATATATATTATATACCTATTGTGCATTTTCACTACTTCTCGAACCCCTACGAAGCGTTAAAACAACGCGTAAGCCCATTACCGCGGCGGTATAACTTTTGAAAGTCACAAAACAGAAATTCGACCTTTATATTATTATAATGTATACACAGAGATAAGATTAGGCAACGGATTTGTCGGAAAATATAATGTCGAAATAGGCGTTTTGTTTTAATAATAATAATAATAATAATAATAATAATAATATCACGTTAATTTTTATTCGCTCGAGCGTTATATTTGCCACGCGAATTGTTTGAGTTTTATTTATCATATATACAAATATTAATATATATATATAAATATATAGTATATACTTTGATATCGTTAAGAAAATAAACAATTAGAAGTTACAAAGTCATAGTACCTTCAACCCTATTGGGTTCCTCTAAATACACACACAAACATATATTATACACCCAGTATAACTACCCTTCGTCGGGGAATGTATACATAAAGGGGAATGCAATTTCGTAATGTGATACGTTGCTTTTATATACGATATATAGTAATCATATAATATGAAAACTTCGAATTCGAATAATATATTATTATTATTATTATATTTATTTTACAACGAATTAAATTTTAAATATAATTCATTATATTTTTCCATGTTATAATAATATTATTATTTAGGTTATTTTTATTATAGTATACGTCGTGAAAAAGGTTATATGATATATTATAATGTTATATAGATTTGAATTGAACGTTTTATAAAATAAAAAAAAATACGACCAAAATTCTATTTATATACAATACATTTCATTATATGATTTATGAATCAAATATTCATTAAACGTGTACGATATATATTATCATTCTATACCGCCTTCGTGGAAAGATGAAATTTTAACGTTTGTTTTTTTATAAAACATATCATATACATTATAAAATGAATTGAAGTACGCTACACGCGTATATGTTAACCTACATAAACTAATCGTAAACTATATATATTACGAGTATATTCGTATGAATACGACGTTTAATTCAAACGTATAACAGCTGATATCAGGAATAATAAAAATGTTAAAATATTACATATCGAGTATAATATAATATTTTAGTCTTCTAATATTATCTTTGTCGAAAGATCGTTGGATATAATTCTACAACAGACCCTCTTGTTCAAAATAAAATGCTAATTAAAACAACTTCAACTCTATATAAATCGGTAAAATTACAGCGTATATTTACCAACTTCGTATGGTTGTTTTTTTTAAACATAATTTTAACTCGAACTTATTATGTATACTTATACAATAATAATTAATTATTATTAATTATATATACCTAAGCGTATAATAAATATAATTAATTCTATACAGACCGATTCGTTATATTAAAGACAAGTATTTTAATAATAATAATAAAATGTATTATGTTATTATTTATATATTATATAATATAAACGTACATAATATTATATTGACGATGAAGGAATATTGTAATATTTTATTACGAGTTAAATTTCGAATAACTTTATTTTTTATTTTTTTATAAATATTATTATTAGTTAGTTATTAGTTTGCAGGAGTTTCGGGAGAACTTACAAAAGAAAGCGTTCGTTTCATTTGTTCTGCGAAAAATACGGCACGTTTCGATTTTACCCATGACGGTATAATATACATAATATAGGTATATATATAAATATGGCCCATCGGCGGCGGCGAGTTCTCCGATAATTAATTATAAGTTCGTGGGAAGCCGAGGATATAAATGAAAAGGGTTATATGGTTTTGCGAAGAAACCAAATACACGCGAATATAATATTATAATGATATATATATATATAATTTTATACGTAACTTTTCGTATGGTAACAAAACAAAAAAAAAGACGTACTTTGATTTTCCAGATAAATTTTCGTATTTTATAGGTATAATATAATAATACGTAATTCTATTTTAGGGCGATTTTTCCTTTAACGCGTGGTATACTCGCGTGTTACCCGTTGTACACCCTAGCAGTACAATACCTGTATAATATAATAATAGTTAGGTATACGCGGTATATTATAATACCGTATATATATATATAACGAGTATAATAATAATAATAATAATATAGTCGCGGTCGTATACGGTCGCCGTGACTAATGGCATCGCAAATCGCGGATGAAGAGATAGCAATAGCGATGTTTTTCGTCCCGTTTTCGTCGTCATCGGCGGCCGTATATATACCAGACAATGAACGCGGGGGAGCGTGAAAATAAGGAAAATTGCCGTTATATATGAAAACCCAGGGACCGGGCACGATATAATAAATAACGGGATATCTGGACTGGAAGCCGCCACCGGGGGCGAAGAACTGCAGCGCGCACGGGGGTAGTTTATTAAACATCGGAAGGCGGCTGGTGGGCGGCCATGTTCCCCCGACCGCCGCCGCTATACCGCTACCACGGTCGTCCATTAGTAACCTCTGGCCGGCCGACCGTCCGGTTATTCCGCCACCGCCGCCGCACCCCATCACGGTCATATATCATCCATCCCTTTCCACCCGTCCTGCGAGCGCCCACGCACACAAACCAAAAACCGCTTCAAAAGTTATCCCCCACCGACGAAACGAGCATACACATACACGCTACGAGCGCGCGAATGTTTGTGTTTCGCATTTTGTTTATTTGCTCTCTGCGTTGGCCTGTAGTTCTCTCCCTCGACGGACCTTATATACCATACACACGCACACATTTATTATCTCTATACCGCCCGTCACCAGCAACGCGAGACCGGAACCGGAGTGTAGGTTTTTTCGCCCTCCCGTCACATTTCCTATCCCTTTTCCGGGAAACCGCACGCTCGCGCAGCACCACCGTATCGCCATACGTCCGCATATAAAATATTATTGCGAATACCAGCTATTTATTTGTTAAATTGTGTATAGTAAATAATATAACATATAATATTATATACGTGCGTTATGCGTCTGCGGACGAAACGTGTATTAATCGGAAAATAAATTTAAAAAACGCATAAAATTACAAAAAAAAAAATCCTTAAAAAAATGATAATATAAACTCTGATTTTACAGGACTATAATACTTATTATAGTTTATTCTGTATCTTATTATTATTTAAATTATTATATGGCGACCTCAATATATTACTGCGAATTATACAATATTATTATACCTATTATATGTTTACTTCCGACGACCAGTTGGACCGGTTGCCTTCTGAAAATATAAAACTCGTCTGTTAGTCTGCGGGACAAAGGATAGGTACATCATTTTAATATATTTTTACAGGACAACGATATATTATATATATATATTATGCAGCTTACCTTTATGTATGTTATATATACCAATATATAGGTTTATCCCTCATATTCTCTCGATCGGCACACGACCACGTGACCCGAAAATTTGACCTCGTCATCATCCCTCAGACGATCTATACGCAATCACAGTGCCATATCGAAAATCAACTATACCTTTACTGCTTACATGCACACTGTTAGTTTAATAGTATTGGTATAAAACACATATTATGTCGAGTGCCTGTTATGAGATAATAACACACGTAAAGCGATTTGATGGTGACTATATATATTATAACGAACAATCAGTTAAAATAATAATATTATAAATTATAATATAATAATACGCGTATTGTCATTACGGTATAAATTATATTTTATAAATTGTATAAGTATTATAACCGAGAAAATGTCGAAAGTATCGAATATTTCGTTAATATTTATATATAATATTGTAATATTATTAATTATATACCTATTAATAAACAAATCAATTTAGTAATTTACAAATTATTTTACTAAAATAAATTAATGTTTTATCATAAAATATACCAAATAACGTTTTTAAAATAACTATGTGATGGGAAATAATATTATTTTGGAAATTTTGAGCCTCGTGATTACCATAATAATATTTGACGTTATTCAAATTTATTACTCGTATATATAAATATATTTCTCAGATATCTTTAGAAGAATAGAAAGCATATACACACATATTATATTATAGCACTATATATACTTAATACAATTTTGTTTGTTTTATAATTTTACATAATTCGCATGTATATAAGAGCAGCGTTGTCATGAAATCAGTTTCGTTAATGGTCGTCTACTTATCTAAAAGGATCATGGAGTTGACAGATTTTTAATAAGTGGATTTAGGCGGATTTGCGTACTTAATGTAGAAACATTTTACTTATTTACAAGTTATAATAAAGCAAGTTAAAACAATACTCGTATATTAAATGCAATGCAATCCAAACGTATTATTTTATTAATTAATATGCTTTGTAAGAAATTAATTAACTGGAAATTTAACGATATTTTTTTTTTAAACGTTATTAATGCGTAAGTAAATTATTAAAAAAAAAATTAATTATCTAAAATATATAGGTACGAAATCGTAAAATCAATATACTATGTATAATGTACACGCTTCGCTCAGAATCAAAATAATTTATATTCCATTTTAATCGAAACAACAATATGCCATATAAAAAAAAAATAATAAAAATAACAGCGACATCTAATACCCATAAAAATCAAAATCAAATAAAGACGCAAAATTGTTTACGCGTCAATATTATTTAAATGAATATGAAATTATACGAGTACATATATTTCTCTAATATTATAATGTTGGCGTATTTATTTTTCGGTTATATTATGTCGAATATTATTCGTACAATTGTACGACAAGTCGACAACAAGCCTTCGTTGTGTATGAATAATTTTAATTAGTTTTTTCAGAGCATTTCGTTTGTGATAAAAATGTAAAAAAATAAAAAAAACAAAAACAAAACGTAATATTATTTTGTTATGTAGGTATACCTAATAATTAAACATATTATATAATATCGTAAAATTATATTTATTTATTTTTTTACTATTATAAATTTGAATTACATTTTTTTATTGATATAATTAGAATTTATAATAAACAAACTCTTCAATAGTTGTTTTTAAACACATTATAGGTACATAATATATATATCTTATTTTATGCCCACGCGCGATATACAAAATATTTAATAAATTAATAATATATGCGTTACCGAAATAGATAGATTGTAATAGTAATTTAATAAACTATATATATATATATATAAAGTACAATATTTTCATTCGCAAGACCTTGTTTTAACAGTATAGCTTTACCCTAATGACGTGTAGACATGATATAACGGGAACTCTATCGAATTTATTATTAATATTGGCTCAAGAGGGGTAAAAATGAATCCATAATATTACGGTTTGATTGATAAAAAGTTTATGAGCAACGAAAGATACGATATTCCGTAATTTTTTTTTTTAACATAATATGTCTATAGGTACTTTATCTTATTAAAATATAAACCCGCCTAATTGTATAAAATTGAATTCTAAACGTATAAATAATAAATGAAATAAGGCTTCAAAGAAATACAAACTACACAATATATTTTATAATAATAATAATGTACCGAGAAGAATGTATACCTATGTTTGTTATTAATGTTTTAGATTTGTTTCAATATTCAAACATTTCGAACTCAATATAAAATAATATCTGCACGATTTAATAAACATTTATATACTTATACTTAAATATACGACATACATAATAATTATTTTATAAAACAATACGTTTATATTTAGTTACTATTCTTATCATGTATACTATTATTATTTGTATGAAAATTAACCCAATTCGTGTATTCTTTTATATATTTATGTAAAATTATACGTTAAAAACTTGTTTGACGTAGCTGTATAGACGTTTTTATAATATTACGTTATTATATTTTTAGTTTTCAAATATTATATTAATAGAATATTTATTATTGTACCTACATCTATTGGAATTAAAGTACATATTATTTTAGTATTAGTAAATTATATTATTGTATTTAATTGTTGTAAATAAGTTTGTTATCAATAACCGTCTGAGAATAATATTATTTAAGATTGCATTACGTATGTCATATACTATACGCTCTGTATATTAGTTTTATCTTTTATAATCATTGCAGTAATGTATATGTATAGTTGAAATTAAACGGAAGATAACAAGCCCTGCACTTATCAGTTATTATTATTTATTAAAATACATATTATATATATTATAAAACCATACGTACATATCGTATTATAATATAAAAATATTATAAATAAAGAATATCAAAATAACGCAGAAGGGTATTTTTTATGATCTTTTTTTTTTATAGTGCGCGCGTTATGATAATATGTTAATAAATAATAACGCGTATATATAATATATTATATACCGTACTTAAGCGGAAAGTTTGTTTTAGCGTATACTAACAATGTAAATAATATAAGTTTTCACGACCGGACCGTATATATACGAGTATATACTTATCTATACGTATACACGCGTGTGCGTAATGGTAGTCGCGGTATAATAATATATGGTATACTTATATATATATATATATATATTACTACGGAAAGTATGGCGGCTCGGGTAAGAATATATATATAATATATATAACCATTAAAAAGGTCTGCAGAAAAGGAGAGTTTCTCGGCATCATAAATCACCGTGAAACGGCGGCGGACGCGCACAAAGGTCCGGCAGCGGAGGCTTTTCGCAAACGAGGGTTTGAGCTCGCGCTGTCCGACATCACTCTCTGTCTAGTTTCGGTCAGTGCGCGACGGCGGCGGCGGCAGAATCGGTTACAATGTATAATATATATATATACACATTTTAGTACACGCGTTTACTTAGAGGGTATGAGTGTGTGCGCGTATTTCAACCCTCACGATCTATCCACGCACCCCTATCCACGGTCATCCCTTAGGACTCTGGCATTTCGTCCTTCACCCTCACGTCGTCCCCGCACACACGCGCTCGCGCATCATTAGTCCGGCTTGGGCCAAGGACGAAGCTCGACAATAAGCTCGTCGTCTTATTGCGTGCAGAATGCTATATATATATACGCGCACAGGATATACGGTCCGTCAGAAAATGACATTTCACTCGTCATCCCTTCTCAAAAGTTCCACCGTCGCCATTTTTCGCGTAACTGCTGCATAATATTCATAATATATGCGCCATGTGTACACTGTGTACCTATAACGAGTCCGATGTAAACAAAAAACGAAAAAATACATTTATAATAATAAGCGCATTATAATATTTAAAATTAACGGATTTTATAGTGCCATAATAATAATAATATAATGAAAAAATCCCATTAAAACATTCTAAAAATTTTCCTTGATATCCTTCTTATTTAAGAAAAATTTTATTCTCATTAAAGAATAGTTCACTTTATTTGGAAGAATAAAATACACGTGTAAAATAAAATAGTTATTTTGACGTCGATGAAAATTTATTTTATGTGTAATTGACTATAATCATTTATTGTTGTGGTAAATTTGTGACTAGGTTTATTATTAAAAAAAAAAAAGAAATGTATTTTTATAAAAATATTAATATTTTATAGAAGAGTTTTGTTTTTATTATAATATCATTGAAAAGAGACTAAAAATGAAAAACTCTCAATAAATGCTATAATTTATTAAATATGTTAGTTATTGTATAGAATAGTATGTAAATATTTCTAACAAAAGATATATTAAATTATTTTCAAAATATTTGATTATGGAAAAGTAAAAAACAAAAAGTAGAAATTTGTTAAAAATGTAATTACGTAGACGATCTGTCAATAACAATATACTATTATTATGATTATATATATTATTTTGTATATCAAACGTAAATCCTTTGTCAGTAGAATATTGTATTAATATTGGTAATTAGTAATTATAATTTTGAAAATATAATTCAAAACTTTTCGGTATATAGCCGTCATGTTTATTTGATTTTCCTCCATTATGAAATACGATTAAATCTGTATACGTTTTTGCTGTTTACACATTTTAGTCAGCAAAAATCACCTCTATTATATAATTAAATTTAACAGACCGTCTCAGTTAACGTCAAACAACGTTTAATATCATGTTTAATTTTTTTTTTAAAAAAAATAAATACGATTCTTATCAATTTAAGTTTATCTTTTTTTTTTTTTTTTTTTATTGTAATTTTACATAAAATCTAATTACTCGTATATAAAGAATTAGGTTTATATGACAATGTCGATATCAATTTATTCACCCTGCCGAAGGATATCGGCCGGTGCGTGCATAATATATTATGTTAATTATTATGAAAATACAATATCTTGGTAGAAATAATTATTATATACCTGCAATACGTTAATATTATACGAACTGAAGCCAAAACGCAAAAATAATTAAAATAATATTACGACGTACACAACGCGGAAGGGTTTGGTTTTATCGCTGAAGCAGCACCGGACTAATGGGATTAAGAAAATAATTTCCAGCAAAACTTCTACGTCGTCGCCGTCGTGGGAGTCCGATGCGAAAAACACGGGGGTAAGTTTTTATTATTCGACATTAAACTTCCCCCACTGATGCGCGTGATAGTTTTATGTTATACACGATCGTAAAACCGTCTCCGCCCGTGCGTAATACGGCACTCGACCAATCTTCGAAATATATTATTATTAAAATTATTATAATTATTATTATTATTATAATTATTATTATTATTATTATTATTATTATAATTATTATTATTATTATTATTATTATTATTATTATTATTATTATTAT
>JAIUCT010000043.1:434374-465934 GCA_021307375.1 Tetraneura akinire
ATTATTATTATTATTATTATTATTATTATTATTATTATTATTATTATATATAATATTATAATATATACGTGGATACTCGAAACAATAATATTAATATCGTCTCTATACTTATAAATTGGTAACAGAGCACGTGACCTCGTGGATAATATTTAATATACGTTGTACATAATATAAATCCTATCTGTATAAGAACACGGAATATCGAGGAAAAATAATAAATTATTTAAAGCGAAATAACGATTACGTTTGCCAGGTTGGAACGTATTATACACCTATATATATATACATATACTAATATATAATATATATATTACTGTAATTATTAATTACCGTACGCGAGAAATGCAAAAATTATAATTATCTATACGGAACATAATATCTAAATTATACGATTTATAAAAAAATATTATAATGTAATGTTTTAGTGTTTTATACCTCTCTATAATGTTGTAGGTATAGTAGAAAAATTAAGTTTCTCACAGTATATTATATATAGACTCGCGAATACACCATCGGATCTCTTATTCGTAGGTACACTCGTAATATATAATATATTATTTATAGCGCGATTCGGTGTCGAATTGCAGCTGCCAACCCTTTTCTTACAATAATAATAATTGTTCATCAATTACACGATATTTTAGGTATTTTTTTATTATTATTATTATTATATCGAGAGAATGCGAGTACCTATATATATATTGTATATTATAGATGTGCGTTTTTTTTTTTGCAAATATAAATTCCCAAGGGTCGTCGTCGTTACCGTAAACAGACCGTATAAAAAATATAATATATAGGTATAAAAAAAAAATAATAATAAAAATACGCGTTACACTTAAAAACCTGTTAAAATAACATTATATTAACCCTTTTCATTGCAGTTTGGGAATTCGCGTATATAATATATAATACCACACGCGCACGTAGAATTATCGAAGCGTGACATGTTGTTATTGTTACGATATTTTTGCCCCTTTTCGGAGAGGAATACACACACACAAACAAAAAAAAAAAAAAAAAAGGACAAGTTAATGGGTATATACCTATTGGAAAAATATCAACATTTTTCAATCGCTCGTCGATGTCGCGTCGCGGACGTATAAATGTACACAGGTATAATATATAATATCATCGGTGTGTGCACAACACCCGGCCGCCAAAAAGACGATACAGAAACCCAAAATAAATTTCACCCTTTTCTCTCGTCGTTTTGTTTTCGCGACGAGCAAAAATAATATAATAATACGAGCCGAATCATCCAAGACATAACGCCCGAACGAGCATCGATGATTTGTTATACGTTATGTATATATACACACACACATTATTATTATTATTATATATTATATCTGCTGTCTCTGTTTGTAGGTACCTACTCTGTAAATCATTCCGTGCGTTTCGTCGGATTTCTTTTTTCACAATTTTTTTTTTTTTTTGCCCCCCGTTCTCACGGTTCGTATATTATAACGTAATATAATATTATGTAATATTATAATGATAAAAAGTTCGACGTTTCGAGTTGACAAAACACAAAAAAACCGCGACACTTATCGTTATCAATAATTGTAGTAATACATTGGTCTGGACTAATAATATATGCGAGTATACACCGAGTGTACAATATAACATCATATAATATAATACGAGTATATACAATAGTCGTGCCGTGTCAAGTATTTTATACGGACAAGATTTCGATCGCGAAACGTTACATTATATTGCGGACTATATCGCGGCGTGTTTCGTCCTGCTGGGGGAAAGGGTCCGAACCTCGCGCGTGTATTTTGCATATTATATAATATGTAATATTGCGCGTAGTCATCATCGACACGCCGCGCACAATGGCGAGCACTTGAGGAGCGCGTTGTGTATTATGCAAAACGTGACCGGGGAAAAGAATATCGTATATTTTATTATATTATTATTATATATATACACTATATACTTATCGCCGCGGCCCGCCAAAAAAACACGTCATGCAGGCGCGACCATCACTCGTAGTCTTCGCTATAACCTGACCCTCTGTCGCATCCACTCATGGCCGCCACCGTCACAATCGACATTGTCTAGGGTCTAGGGTCATCATCATGGTCGCCGATAACATATATAATATGTATATATTATACTTATGCTGTCGTTTCTGACGACGGTGTGTCACGAAATATTTAAATATCTATATTATATGAAATTCCCAATGTCATATATAAGATGATATTATATACATTAGTGGCGTAATTAAAATTTTTTTCAAGAATGGATATATCGGAAATTATTAAATTTCCCAAATGATACAGTTGGTTAAAACACATTTTATTTATCAAAAAATAAAAGGTCAAGGGGGATTTATCGTAAATACTCATAAATACACATATAGATCCGAATTCACGTAATATTCGTATATATTGTTTCTTCCGAGGTCAAGACGTCCCGCGTAAATGTACTAGACTCGTAATATTTTGAAGATATAATATAATAATATACGATTTTTATAATATTATTACAAATTAAAAATAATTCGTCAACGTAATTCCGCGTAAGAACCACGATGACGATACAATAATATTATATAATAATGTATGTATAGAACCGTCTTTAAACGAGAGCAGAGCAGGGACGTCGCGTTCATCCCGCCGGTGCAACGATAACCGGACCTTTGATCTCCCAGGTCGCTCGTAGCACGCGACGAACTCGACCGCTATAACGCGCGCGCCATTATACATTTATTATATTATTATATTATTATATTCTCCTTTTCACCCTAAACGCGTTATATGTACATAATATACCGCTGTATAACTGGACCGTGGAATAAATGCCGTCAACCAGTTGCTGCAGGCACGGCGATGTTTACGCAAATACCGTATTATATGTAAATTATCTGGACCAACCCTCGAAAACGATATATAAAATAGGTACTTATTGTGTTGTCGCGATGATGCGATGCTCTTTGATCTACTTATATTATATTATATTGTATACAATACGCGTATGTTATTATCTACCTGTTACCATACTTGCGGCACGAGACAAAAACTGGACCACGTTTTATTATATTGTAATGCAAATATACGTATATTATATTCGTTCATAATTATTCATCTGGACCAGTTCCGGTCGTAACGCGTTAACGTACTCGTACGTTGTTATAATAATAATAATAATATGATCTCTGATCTACTTGTTATCGTCCGAGACCTCTGACCCGGTTCCGATCGACGAAATCCTCTGCCGCCGCCATCACCCTAATAATTATACACACGCTGGACCGGATTTTTCGGTCAGACCTCATTTTTTCAACGTATTGTAATATCTGGACCATTTATAATGATCTCGCGTGATCTTTGATCTACATTCCGTATATTTATTATTGTTATTATATTATTATTATTATTATTATTATGACGTCGAGTTCGCGAACTCTGACACGGTTCGCTGTATTATGCGTATATGCTTTTGTATAATATATGTTATACATAGCTGTGGAATTCGCCGCGGAACTCACCCCAATTATAATAAGCCACAAAAACAACAAACCTGCAGCTTCCACGGAGTATAGTAACCTGCAGTCTAGCGTGCTCTCAAAACGTGAATACATTACATGATATACTCGAAATATTATAATATATACGAACGGCTGTACAAAGTCGAAGTATTTGTGATTCGCGAGATATCTCTGACGTTGCGCGTTCTGCATATCGACGGGATTCTATACCCTTTCCGACTTTTGTTTTCCTGTACGCGCATAAATCTCGCACGAGGGACAAGATAAAATAAAAAAAGAACACGTTGTTCCATATCATAATATATTATTATTGTACAATACTGCGCGCGTATACTATATGTGCAGTGATGTAACAACCGATATAGTACGAATTTTCATTGTCGGAGTCACGGACATGTGAAAAAAAGGGTTGCGAAAAATTTAACGTCGTAAAAAATAAAAAAATAAATAAAAAACGGCTAGAGTACGGCAGATAATAATATAAATCGTGTAACGGAACTGCGATAGGGTTGTATTTAGGTATATGTACCTTTACAATATTATTATAATCACGCGCAAACTCGGCGAATTTATTGCCGGCTCGTCCGACGCGCGGAAACCGGTTGCCATCACCGCGTGTGTGATTGTAATATCATATTATATTGTTATTATGTTATAAAATATTAATGTTAACGGACGAAAACGTGAAATATCATTTTAAAGTCTTAGAAAATTGCAGATACGGCTCTTTCGATTTATTATCGATTATAATGTACGTTTTGTATAAAACAATTCGTTGTATTAAATTCGAAGAAATGCCGTATTAAAAAAAATAATACAATTATTTATCGTACATTATTTGTATTATAATTTAATACAAAACAGGACTTATACGAGTTATTATTATATTATATATTGTATAATATAATTTTATTCCGTGGTCGGACGAAACGCGGTTACCGGGTTTTCGCGTTTAAACTGTTTAAAGCCTGACCGAAAGGACCGCGAGAACCGGTCAAACCCGACGCGGGACACGCGGTGTCCAGGTGGTCGAGTTGCGCAGCGCGTGCTCTAAACAGATCTGACGTTATCCCTGTCGGCCATCGGGGTCACGGGACGGGGTCGCGACCAATGGTTGCTCGACTTCGCAGCACGGACCATATAATATGATCGCAGTGGCAACGGAAAACCGGATCGCGCGCAAAGGTTTCAAAGGCAATCGCAGTTCAATACAATCCCAACATGAATATTATAATGTCACCCTGTATATATTATATATTATATGGTCAATAATCAGTAGTTATAACAATAATATATACAGCAATGCTGGCAGTTGTTCACAAGTCGGCCAACAAATAAAATACAGCGAGCTTAACATAATTTTTACTAGTGGATATACTAATTATTATAATTCCGTGTTCGTTTTTAATTTTTTTTCATTCTTACAAAATAATTTTTAAGTACTGTTTAACACTTTAATTTGTTAATATACGAACTTTTACGTACCTGTATATAATATACGCGTAGCTAATAAAATATATTTTTATTATATTGTTATACGTATGATAATCTCGAGTAGGCGCAGTACGAGAAAAATTCCAGTATCGTGTATTGTTCCAGTTAAGTAACTATTGTTGAATCCGCTTAAAAATCTAAAACACAAAATAAATAAAGTTTTAATTATTGCGAGTCTATTTAAAATTGTTATGTATTTCTAATATTTTAGTGCTGAAGATGTGTAAGACATTACACTTAATCGTATACCTGTAAAACACGAGATATTATAATGAAGTAAGTATATATGTAATAATTATTGTTATTAGTCCAATTTTTTTAAAACGCACTTTTATTAAAATAATATTTTATTAGTTATATATCTTATATATGTGTGATCGCTTTAATAATAAATAAATAAAAGTACAATATATGGCTCGGTATATAGAGGTCCATATATTTTATCAAATTATAACCATCATCATTATTTTATAATATTACTCGAGTGATAATTTAATAATGGTGTCGATAACATTATATTATTATAAGTTTTTTTTAACATATATCTGCTATTAACCGAAAAATTTCCCCTATCATGTTGAATACATAACATACAGTTAATATATTATAAAATTGTTATGATCGTGATTAGACACTTTTTTAATAATAACCTTATATAATATACACTTTCGAGTACACTCGAGGATCATTATGTTGTATATTTTTCAGTAGGTAGTAATATTCTGCCCCCGTCGAGATGAAAATTACAAAGCAATTATTTTTTTATTTACCCTTTCCGTCATCGAAGCAATCACAACTATATTCATTGAAAAATTTGCGCCATCACCTATATCCTATATGTATCGTCTATTGCAGTCGTTCACGCTGAGAACAATGATAATAATATTACATTATTCGATAATGGGTATATCTATTACTTATATAATAATATATACACCTAATATTATATCGATATTGTGATATGATATAATATACACAATCAGTGTGTGTAGGAGCTTATTTTTTATATGATCAATTGATAAATTATTTTTTAGATTTTAAATTTTAACGAATGTATAAGGAAACGGGTATGTGTAATAATATTAATTTAATATTAATAATATATTATAACTATATGCGCATGTGCAGTGGAAGTATTATAATTAATCATTATTATAACGTATACCTTTGTATAGAAACTTAAATACGTTAAAAAGTACTTTATGGACATACATTAGTAGACGTATATTATAATATATAATTAAAATGAATTATATTTCAGATTCTTAGATATATGGTATATCATCATCGTTATCGTAATTAAAATTGATTACCGCTAAAGACATTATATTATTATATTAAAATTATTTTATTTAATTTTCAAATGTTTATTCAAAGATATAATTTTGAATTTATTTTGTATTATATTGAACAACCGTGTTAAAGATTGCTAATGAAAATCGTGAGAATTTTAATTTTTATATTAAGACGTTCGTACGAGGGGTCGTAAACTCGCGTGTACATTTCGTACCTGCGTATATTTGAATAGAAATGAACGTCGCGCATAATAAAAACAAACCTTAATTAAAATATAAGAATGGAAACGTATATAATGTATTGGGGTAATAAAGAAAAGTAGTAAGTAAAAAAAAAAATTATATTTTTATTATTTACCGCAAAATGTATATTATAATATATTAATGTACATATATATGGATTTATAATACATATTGAAATAGGTTTTTTCCCCCGTATAATGGTTGATTTTAACGCGTGTTTATGAATAACGACGCTATTATACGAAATCGTGAGAAAATAATAATAATTACTATCGAAATTCGTCCGGACGTTTGTATATATACCGTGGTATATTATTATATATGCACGGATTTATAGCGTACACGCATACAGGGCGATCGAAATGTCACGTATATAATATATAATATTATTAACGTGATTTTCGTCGTTTTTGTATTTCAGATATTTCAACCATACCGTATATACGCAAAGGCTGTCGGCAGTGGCTTATAATGGCGCACGCGTTTAATTTGGTGCGCTCTTCTTCTGTTATATTCTTAACGATACTGAGTGTATATTATATACATATATATATTATAATATATAATACAAGTATATAGTCGCTCTATAGGTGGGCATATTATATTATATAATTGAGTAATTTAACATTATTACTTAATTGCACGGACAAAATCCGGCCCGTAACCTTTTGACGTCGCTGATAAATTACGCGCGCCACCGCCGGTATAAATTATGACGCGATAATAATAGGATTTTAGTTGTAATAAAGAAAATTTAGGAAATATGATTTTCCGGTTAAATGTAATATATGCTAATAAATCTTTTGGTCAGTCTTTTGTTGACTATATATTACATTATAATATGTATATATTTTGAACCATAAAAAAAAAGAAGAAATAAAACACATTATTTAATGTCAAAATTATATAGGTACCTAATATGAACATCAAATCGTTCCTTAAACCTTAATAGTAAGATAAAAGATAAAATATTATTATTATTTTTGGAATCAAATAACAATTTTTATATTATATACATTTTACGTATTCGTTGCATTATTGTAATGTATATTATATTATAACATAATGTTATACATAAGCACACGTTAGGTGTGAATTATAGGGGTGCTAAAATTTTTTAATTACAACCACGCGGAGGCGAAATTCCTACATCTTATATTATTTATAATAAAAACAAACTTTACGTTTTTAAAATATAACAAAATTATAATGTAACTATTAATAAACATTAAACGATCCAATATTGGGAGTGCTTATGTGAAATGTGGGGGTGCACCCCGGGCACCCCAATTTGCGTCTATGATGCTATATTGTTTATTGCGTGTATACAATATTATATTATAATTAATCATAACTCATTTTATCTAATACAACCTACAAACAATAAACTTATATAAGAGAGTTAATTTAATTAAAATTTTGAATTGTAATAATTAAATTTAATATATATATATTATATTATTTAGATAATAATCGTCTATACAAAATTATGCGTGCCTAACCTAAAAAAAAAAAAAACGCAAATTACGGTTTCCCAAAAAATCGGTCAGATCAAAACGTATATCGAAACTGCGGTCCACGAGCCGCGACCGATAATTATATTTTATTATTTTTAAATCGAAAAAAAAATACCTACGGCGCATATTTTAAAATTTCTGTTCGTTTCGAAAAATATTTTTATTTTTTATTATTATTATTATTATTTTTTTTTTTTGTAAAAGTAGCTATAGTGAACTCATATAATAATAATCATATTGTCGGTTTAATAATTTGGACAAAACGAAATTAATATCATATAATATGTGAATTGTGAATACATGGCGAGTTTTTTTTTCCGCGTACAGTGCGACTTGTGATGGCGGGTGATAAAAAAAAAAAAAGTGTAAAATCTAACGTACGCCCGAGCGTTGGTCGCGGCCGCGCGTGTATAGTGTTATCGATTGGCCGGTGTCCATTCGCTGGTCCGGCACGCTGCGGCCGTCGGCGGCGTTACTGCGCAACTCGCGCGGCCAAAGTCGCCGCCCGCACCGTCCCCACCGACACGCGCTATATATTATTATTATCATCATAATAATATACACTGTACGCTGGTTCACGCGCGCCCGGCCGAGCAGCGAGCCGCAGCCGGTAATGACGCGCGGATTAACCGCTGCGGCCGTCGTCGGTAATTGGACCGTTTAATTTATACAACGCATAATAATAATAATATTATATAGGTACATTACATTCGAAGAATAGTACCGACGAATGCGGTAACAGCGTAACAGGTATATTTTATTGGTATATATCTGTATTATATATTATAATGTAGGTAGGTGGTAGGTACCTATATATAATTCTTGTATCGAAAGCAGGAAAAAAAATATATTTTTGCTCCATAATAAAAACTTATAAGCTGCTGCAGTTATATTATCAGAAAAAATATATAATATATTATATCGTTTTGTACGTTCTATTTATTATAGATAAAAAAATTATTCATTATTAGTAATTCTAATACGTAAATTTGAATTTTATCTTAAGTATGTTATTTATATAAGATAAAATTTGTATTTGTATTTTATTCATTTATTCATACCAGATAAAAACGTTACACATGTTGAAACTACATTAAATTTAATTTATTTAATTTTTATTTTTTTCTTAATGAAATAATTAGGTATAATTAGAATAACAAAAATACTTATCTGAATATACGAGTATATACACATATATTTATATATAATTATATAAGTTTTATACCGTGATAAAATATATAATTTTAAATGAAAAACGTATTAACGTTTTAGAACGTGCGAACTCAAAAAACTCGTGTACCCTGCAATAACACGAATAAATTTCGCGTCTGTTTTTGTGTTACTAAGTCTTCCGAAATTTATAAAGGAGAAATTTATTGTAGGTATATTCGTAATGTGCATTACGCGCTACGAATATTATATAATTTTATTTTCGAGAAATATATTTTTTTTTTTTCATTATCTTGATCTGGAAAAAAATTATAATCGGTATAATTCTGACATTTGTACACTCATATTAAAGTTCAATAGATTATAATTATATATTTAGATTTTATATGTAAACTATAATAATTTACATATTAATAAATAGTACTATAAAGTGTATGTTATACGCTTAAAACTATGTCACGACAAAATATTTTAGCATAATAAATTGGCGTATATAGATTAAAAATAATAATATTTATTATATTTTATAAACGACCAAATATATGTATAATATAAATACAATACAATTTGTTATAGAACTAATAACTAAATATATTATAATTATGCGAAATTGTGTATATAGATACTTAATATTTTATTTACGAATAATTGGATTGTTATTGTGCCGTGTATAAATAAACTTTTATAACCTATATATTATTACAAATTTGAAATTGTATATTATGAGTTAGAACGTCGTATATTATACATTATTATTATACGACGTATTATATTGACATACGGCGAGAATACGAGTATATTAATTATATTGTTTAACGCATTTCATTATTTAATATTTGATTTACTGCGGCCCGCGGAGACGTGTTATTATAATATAATTGGTAATATACGTATATATGAATAATATATAAGTAATTATTAATAATTAATTATAATATATAGTTTGAAATTCGAATGTATTATTAAATAAAACAAAATTCCCTTTAGACGATTATAATAATTATTAGGTATATAAACTGTAAATTTTATATTATTTTTATTTCCTTTATGATGGCGTTTCGATTTTTACCAAATAAATTAGAATATAGAATATTTATATCAATGATTCTACTCGAATATCAAAAATCATTTAATATCATTATTATCTCCTCAATATACTTAAATGATATACTATACTGATATTATAGGTAACAAGTATACACATAAAATAATGTATAATATTTGTTTAATTATATAGGATATTATTATATTATTATACTTGTAACATGTATAATTAAATGTATATAAGTACATACAAAGTGTCCAACCGTATACTATTGTGTCTATCAATAACTTATGACCTATTACATATTTTTAAAATTCAATTAATTTTTGCAATCTACTTAATTATTTATTTATATATAGCCATATAGGTATATAACAATTTATATATATTTTTTTTTCAATATTTAAAAATAAAATTAAAAAAGTTTTCTATTATTATTAAATACATATTTTAGATGACCAATTTATTGTCTTTATATTTAATGAAAATTTAATTGTTAAATTATTAATTTCTAATTTTCTATAAAGTGCACCTTAAGTATAGTTACGAAAATTCAAATAAAATAATGGATATTTTATTATGAATTTATATTCATGTAAATTGTGTTTGTTTTACATTCGTTACATAATATAATAAATCATATATTATAATTTGTTTACAGATTACCAATTAAATTGATAAATTATAACATAATGTATAATTTAGTTTAATGAATATAATTTCTAATTAGTCGAAAACGGTAACATCGTAGAACATAACTCATACGTATGTAACGTTTGCTGTTAACGTTCAAATATTAAATTAACCAAAACTGATTTTTTAAATGTTTCATTTAGCTATAAAACTGTATCATATAGTTTTTTAAATTAAATTCTAAATTTTAGTTAACTATTAAATATGTTCAATATTTTCATTTATATATAATTAAATCACTTTGCTCTAAACTTATAAATAATATATTTATGTACTCGTTATAAGGTAAAAATATTTGTAACAAAATTTAATATTTATAAAAGTTTATAACACTTACATAATAGTGATAATAAGTATTATTGTTATAATTATTAATTATTATATTGTATATACTTGTATTATACAAATCGTAAATTTCCCGCGGGTTATTATTTCAGTATTATTATCTTTATACTAATATAGTAATAATATATGACATGAAGAAATCATTTTTTTTTCTGGAGAAAATTTATATTTGATAATAATAATATATTTAACTGCACGACAACCGCGATAAAGTCTGAACGATATCAATATATTATTTTGAAATATTATATCCGCGTGTCCTATCACAATATATAATAAAATCGGAAAGTATATAGAAAAAAAAATATATATATATAACATTATAGCTATATTATTATATTATCATACCAGCAGCGGAAAATATGGAGTCTACAGGGACGGTGTAGTTTTGCAAACGGGGGAGGAAAGTATCCCTGAAAAAAAGAAAAGAATGAAAAAATTGGCACTGACCAACAACATGGCTGCGTGCAGGGATTAGGACCCTATTGGTTGTTTAGGCGTCCCGGACCCTCTCTAATGACCCATCGCCCTCGCAACTTTTATATTATGTACACGCGTCCGCCCGCCATCCGCATCGTATACCACTGTGTCGATCGTTATATATATATTGCCGAAAATGCCAAAAACGCGTATTATATGCGCATATATATACATTTATTATTATTATTATTATTATTATTATTATTTGTACTTACTGTATACAATAATAACAGCAGCACTATCTAATGTTTGTCGTCAGTGGCGTGTAATGTATATAACCGTATATTTTTGCGAAAAATATACATTTATGGTTTCAAAATCGTTTTTCAGCCATATTATACATAAACATATACGCGTGTATAATATTCCGTATACATAATACGCGTCGTGTAATTGAACGAATGCGATGTTACCGCGGTATACATTATATTATTATATACGTTGGCGTACATCATGATATAATATGAAAGTGCCTATACATATAGGTATATATGGTTAATATCGGTGCGGAGTTATAAAAGGTCGAACTTTTTCTGTACATACAGAGCGATCAAAACGGTCATAATATTACTAAAATATACCGTATTATACGGACAGAATAATTTTATTATACACTATATCAACCTGTATAGGTATCACACACACGTATACTGAACGGATCGTAAAAAAAAAAAAAAAAAATACACAAGAAAAAACGAATGAGAAACGACCGACTATAAAATAATAATAATAAGAACGGTATTATATAATATAGGTATAGGTAGGTACATATAATATATAGATCTACGAGTGCGCGTCGTTTTTATAACTCGCGTCTATACACAACATATTATATATACCTAAACTATATATTATTATTACGTCTATATACCTTGGTATATTTTATAATACAATATTATTATACCGTGTTATATCGGTTTACGAGAATAACTCTCGAGTCTCGAGTCTCGAGTATATGATATTATAATATAATAATAATATTATTATAAATTATAATGTATACCTATAGCTTATAACATTATATATTTATATATTATAGTAGAGGTTATTTTGTTTTGTTTTGTTTTTTTGTTTCCAATTCGTTTACCGCGCGGTAACACGCGGATGTCGCGCGCTATACGACGGCGGGTGGGAATGTTTGCGCGACTAGTTTAGAACGCGCGTCGCCCGCGGTAAAAAGCTTCCAGAAAATTGTTTTCTGGCCCGTTTAAGTATAATATATATTTGTACGTGCATATACACACACACACACACACACGAGCACAAGTCTCGAATGCGGCCGGCCCCGGTAAGTGTGGAGTTGGCAGCTCTTAACGTGCCAAACTCGTTCAACATAAATTATTATTCAAGTTTCGAAAACGTTATAATATATTATAATAATACTATATACGTATGTAAAATATATACCATATACGAAAAGCAGCGCGTATACGCGGTTTTGCCGAAGAAAACCGCGTCTGCGGTCACGGTATATATAGTTTTCCTATACGCGGTGTTTATTATATATAATATAATAGTTTTACATCCCAAAATATATTCCATCTCCGTCCGTTTGCGATACCACGTGGTCAGGTTAGGTTACCATCGGGTTACCTATATATATATCCATTGCTCCTATATATGTATATATTATATACGTTAGGTAAATTTATATATAATGTAACATATTATTATAGGTACACAATTATATTATAATATACTCGTGTATGTATAAAATTCCGAAAATATAATATAGTAATAGAATAAGTATAATATATATAAAAGTATTTTATAAAATAAGGAGCAATCGTTATTCTTATATCTTATAATAAGAGTAAAAACTTTAACTATAGGTACCTAGTTATACTGTAACTATATTAATATTATATATAAAATAACTGTACGGAAACGCATATAGTTATTGTATGAAAATGCGTATGTACCTATATACTTTGTATTCAACACTATTTACATGATATTATAATAATACACGATCAATTTACAAATTACGATTAAAAAGTACAATATAATATATTTAAAATATAAATTCACATCTTATTTAGACACGTCGAAATTATAAATTAATAACAGATCAATTGATTATGTAATAAAATTATTTACGATTTGTTTATTTGTAATTTGTACATGCCGAATTTAGATGGAATATTTTAAATTGCATTAAACATTATTTAAATTTTTTTATTGCGATGGAATGATACCTAATGTAAGATTTTAATAAATTCATTAACTAAGCCTATTATATATATATATATATATAATAACTAGAGAAATTTATATAATATATATATAGGCATATTTAGATAATTTATATAATAACTAGTTATTATATTATATAATATAATGTTATTGTTATTATTATTTTTTTTTGGAATTGTAAAAATTATACATTTATCTCAACAATTAATGAGATGTTATTACTTTATTAGTTTATTACATATTATATTAACACTATAATATAATATATAAATGTCAATAAACAATATTTAAAGATTTAATAATATAGTTTTTTTAAAAAAAATAAATATATTTAAAAATATTTTATTTCATTTCATTTTAAATAATTTAATTTGGTTGACTTTAATATAAAATTTTATATGTGTATGTACACAAGAATATAGATATAGTATCGTAACATATACAATATACGACATTTTATTACGTACTTGTTACTTGTGTAGTATTAATCTAATTTTTATTTTATTTGTTTTTGAATATATCTATTGTAATATTGATAAGCAATATGTACAAAAATACATAATGACTGAATTTATATAATAAATCTATTTTACAGCCAGATATTATTTCAATATCATAAAAATTATAAATAATAATAGTACCTACATTAAATTTCATAATTATTATAAATTGTTACGAATTGTATTTAAATCAATTCTGTATTTAAGTTAATTTAATATTACGTCCTTGTCCTATATAATATATAATGAACATTCCTGTTTTAAATAGTAAATAATATATACTAGAAAAAATATTGTGCTTATAGTGGGATTCCGTGTATGTTGTATGTTAATAAACGAGACAAAACTATAAAATATATTATACGCATAAACAAATAATATTATGTATTAATAAATCATAATTTAACGTTAAAATGTGTATTTGTTTATTCAAATTATTACTTATAGAAACATACATATTTAAAGTGATCGATATGTAGTAATGTCTATATATGCATATTAAAATACAAATTGCAGCTCTATTATTACATCTATACAATTTACTTATAAATGGCGAATATTTATTAAATCTAAAAGTTCGGTGGGCTGTGGAAATGTGGAAATATGTTTCTGTAAATTTACGTTAATGAATAAAATACAATATAATTTTTAAATATTCTTAATCATACAGATACGTGTCATTATTTTATTAAATGTATACATTGCTTTTTTAAGTTGCCTACCAGTATTTGATATAAATTGAATAATTGTATTTTTTTATTTGTAGATTTTAATAATACCTTAATGTACGAAAAATACGAGGTTAAAACTATTTTGTGTTGAATTCGCTTATTATAAATGTATACGAAATTATGAAATCTATCAATTTAGTCTGTTGATTGTAATTAATGAAAATGCATATTTTAATACGCAACAAATATTACATGTACATCAACATTATTTTTATAACGGTATTTATATGTTCAAATTTCATATAATTATATTTATCTAATTAAATATATTTTTATTATCTTATTAATTTTTATTTAAAGTACATAACATTTTCAATTATATCAAATTACTGTATATTAAATAATTTTATATATGAAGAATAAGATATAAACATAACCTCTAAAAATCCAATTATACTCGTATGTATATTTATATTATACAGTAACAGTATTTATACACTTCTAACGGTTAGATGAAAAAATGTAATTTAAAATATAATTAAAATAATGAAATATTATTATATTTTTATGACTTCAAAAACAATTAAAGTTATATTAACAGGTAAATAAATTAACAATTATATAAAAAATAAAAACCATATTTTATACGTGTTATTTTATTATTATTTTACTATTGATGAAATATTTAAAATTATTATATTCTGTATATAGGTATACTCAATGAAATACTACTTATATTATTATATGCCTAGTGAAATCATAATACTCATAATAATTTTATTATACATTAAATAATGAAATTTACATTTCTTATAATAATTTATTATAAAAAGTAAAGTAAATAAACACTAAAAAATTTTATTGTTGCGATTAGAAAAATAATGGTTTTAAACTTCAAAATAATAATCATAAACAATTGTTTATTATTACAATTATAACTACGTGTATTAATAATTATATTTATTACCTTACCCAGTAGTAGGTATATATACCTACTATATAAGAACAAATACGAAATAATACTGTATACGAATTATTTGAGTTATTATTATAGTTATATTTATTGTAATCTCTGATTTTGTATTTATTTATTTTTTATATAATGTATTTTAATAGCCGTATATATAATATTATAATAACAATTTATTATTATACTCATATAATATAATATTATATATATATTATTGTATAGCACTTGGAGAAATATTATAGAGATAACAGCGTGGAGATATTTGCATTTGCTAATTTTTAATATTTTTAATTATACAACAATTAACTTTGCTTCGAATTATCATTTATCAGCAGTGCACGAACGAAAGTGAAAAGCATTATTTTCATTAAAATTCATAAACTTTTCACACGTATTATACATTACGAGTATGTTATTTTAAAATACATAAATTACCATTTTCAATTGAAAATTAATAGTAATATTATTATCTGTTGTTTATAAAGGAAAATAATTCGTATGGTAATTCGTATGAGTTTAAAGTCAGTTAAGTCGTATAGTTATAACTTATAATATAGTGTATATGATATAGTTTAAATAATAATAACTATCAATAATGGATTTAAAAAAGAAAACAATTGATTTCTTAACAGTTATAAAACATAAATTATATAGCTAATGGACTATTTATATTATTATATTTATCAACCTACAACTGTATATATTTCGAACGAGCCGTGTATATACGCGAGAAATTGTCACTATTTTATATATGTTATACACGATATTATACTTTATGTTTAGTACTTACTCGAATCGTGCTTCCATCATATCCGTGTTATAACTTCCTCGTTTTTTGAACTAATTTCGTCTGGTGATGGTTCAATACGTGTGATTCATGTGTGAACGCGACTGGCGACCGACTATACTACCGCATACAAACAGGTCTTACGCACCGCGTACCTGGATTAACCCTTCCTCTAAAAAATTTACTTCCCCAAACATAGTGGGTTTTTTTTATTATTAATATTTTATTTTATTTTATATTATATTAAACCTACTGACACATCTGTGTGCTGTGCAACACAAAAGGTACCTTTTTTCTCATGTGTGTCAACCCCTTCCCTCTGCACTCCCTTCGGCCTATAAAATTTTGAACATTAACCCTTTATCTACGGTCCCCCGGTATTCCGCGTTTGTTCGACGATGATGTTATGTAAAAACGGCCGTGTGTGAATGTGTAAGTGCGTATATATTATATATATATATATATATGTTCTTTCACATTTTAAACAGCTACCTGACGGATTCCAACCCTAATACAATGCAACGCAGCGGTTTCCTGTTCGAAAAGAATAGTACATTTTATTAAATTTAATACCGTCACTAGGTTAAGTGTATATAATAATATATTCTTTTGAATACTCGTATAAATAATATACCTACGTAATTTCGTGGCATACGACTATAGATATCAGATCAGTTTTTTAATATGATATTTGACAATACATACAGAGCTTATCACTCTTATCGGTACTTCTATTTTAATATTAATACTTAAATTTTCGTCCAATTTACCTAATTTCATATATCGCGACGTATTAAGACATTGAAGTGTAGTTTTAATTAAATATATTATATTATAGTAGGTATTTACTATATAATTATGCGACATAAAATACATTATAATATTATTATTATTGTTATTATTATTACGTTTACGTGGACCGATTAGCGGTTTTTATGAATTCATAACGCATCGTCATGACCACATTACGAATAGCTAAAATGTATGATACATTAAATAACGATATTAAATTGGATTTAAACCCAAACGCAGTAACGCGTATAATAATATAATAATAATATTATATTAATATGTGTTAACACGTACAAACGTCCACGTTTGCTGTAGGCATAATATTATAATTGAATAAATCATTTAAAAAAATATGACGTGTATTGTTCAGATCCTAGATATGTGTGATAATACGTATTATATTATTTTGTCTTCGCGCGATATTTTCGAGTCTCCGCGGTCTCTTCAATTTTGTTTTTCGGTGATAACGAGAAACCATAACCCCGCGAATCGTATTATATGCGGATACGAACATTACCCTATATATATAATATATAAATATACTTCGACGGCATATTATAATAATAATACGTATATGCCCGGGCCATAATAATATTATTATTTGAAACGAAAACAAAAACTCTATATACGTGATAGTGATATTATATCTGTATAATATATTATAGTTATTATATACGGGGGGTGGAATAATAATATTATACATGCATACGTGATACGTGTACAACCGCATAATGCATATGCACATAAACATTTATATAATGTTATTATGATTTCGATTTCGTATTTTATATAACGTAATATACGTATAATTATAATATATTCGTATTCGGACCCTTTCACGGACATCGTTATTTTTCGATTTTGTTTTTTAAATTTTACCAAACGTAAATACGAACCAAATTCCAAAGAACAATATAAAATAATACATAACGTGAAGAAATACATGGCCGGGGGTATGAACGGACGCGTTTAAAGGAATTTCTTTCGCATTCGTATACACGCGTATTATATTGTCTTACACGGGGATCCAAAACAAACAAAAAACATTCTTGTGGACATACGCATCATGTACGGTCTTATATTATATATATTATAATAATACAGGGCCCACCGTCGTACTTTCTGAAGGGTCGACTACGCGTTAGATGCTCCAATTTCACCGCGGCCGTCCCGTAATGTTTGATAAACACGATCCTTGTGTATACGTTTAAACGACATATATTTATATTATTTATATACCATGGACTGCAGGAAACGGTTTATTATAAAAGCACACAAACGCGACCGCGGTATAATATAAATATATTATATTGTGTGTGTGTTATATATGTATTGATGTATAAACAAATAAAAATGCTAGCTAAAAGTTTTCGAGTTGTGTCCGAAAAAGAAACGTAACGTAATAAATACATACCTATTAGCATGAGGGATACGACAGGGAATTTGCCCTTCTTGAAAACTAAAATATAGACTTGTAATTTTAATAAATTGAAATTCATATATAAGTATAAAAATTGAAACACGATTGTTATTGTATTGACAAATTTGAAAATAAAATTCAACTATTTTTGTCATTATAAGATATACCTATATAATATACGAGTATACATATTAAATTAAACGTAGCTACACTTAGAGAATTTTTTTTGCCCCCACTTGAAATTTCATCCTTGGACGGCCGTGCCTATTATAATCTATAATTGATATAATGGTACAACGTTGAAAATGTATGCTTAATGCTTATATCATTATATAAAAATATGTAATATACGAGTACATATTAAAATATAATATTGCCTATAATAATTATATCGTCAAACGCTGTTCTATATAGTGTTTTAATTATTAATATATTATTATACAAAAATATAATATTATATTATGCTATTATGATGCCTTATATTAATTATTAATTTATTATTATTATCGAAGAAATTGAATGAAGTTTAACGATGGAGACTAATAAATACGAGCATATATTATATTATATTATCAAAACGCTGTAAAAACGAATTCCCGTATACGAGTTTGATAATATTATATTAAATTATATTTGGGGTCGGTGTATATAGCCGAGTATGGTTTGGAACACGTTCGATCCCCGCGGGTAGCCACGATAGCTTCGTTATATTACATTATGTAGCTATAGGCTAACTAATAAGCCTCATGTTCTAGTAGACCAAAAATATTATTTTCGACCCTTCAACATGTTCGGATTGTGTAAATTTACGCAGGAGCACGTATTGTTATAATATATAAATTAGAAAAAAAATAAATAAGAGAATACGTAAGACTACATTTTTTTTCTCTTGGTTATAATGTTATTATATTATAATATAATAATCTCAGACACGTAGCACGTAGGTATACCAGGGAGGAGGCTAAGGGGTTCGCAATAATACACTTGGCATAGTTGTTTCTTTATCAATAAAATTATGATAATAGTGTGCTTTAAACGTTGTATTATAATATGTATAATATGTAGATAAAAACTGTTAAACTTTGTATAGATAACTTATATTATATATTATATAGTTACATGCACAAAATATTTTTATTGTTTTATGCTTGCTATATTTGAAATGCCGTTAAACAAAATATGTATTATATAAAATTGTTTAACGTAGGTACCTACCTATATAATATAAATGCTATATAGACACAAAAACAGAATCATCAAAGTGAAATTATCTCGAAGTTATGCGTGCATCTTTAAAAATATATATACGCCTAATAAAACATAAAGTAAAATATGTTTTGAAGAATATCATAATTTTTATTTTCATATTTTTGTCATATTTTCTCCTTGTTTTTACAGTGTTTACATTGTACGAATATTTATTTTATCATGAATGTATTAAATGAAAATACGACGGAAAAGAATGAAAAACAAACAATATTATAATTTTTTTTTTTCGGTCGATTGATGTTGGCGAAATAGAAAAATAAAATCATAAGGGTTTATATATTATTCTATAATATAATGCTATTTGTATTGCGTTTAAAGAGGGGCACGCGCCAATAAAAAATGCGCAACATTTATTTATTATTATATAACACTAATACACTATATAGTTAGTTTGAACTAATTGACCTATAATTTATGTTTTCCAATTTAAATATTTAATTATTATATTTAAACACAACACAATATATATGTATATATAATACCTATTTATAGTTTTATTATACGTATTTATAAGTATAACTATTGATAATTGGTATAAATGTAATAATTACATACTTTATACAATTTTCAGAAAAATCCATTTCATTATATTATTATAGTATTATATATTATAAATCACGATCTTATAAAAATATTTCAAACACATTAATTTTATATTTTCAATAATTTTCGTTGTATATGTTTTCTAAACATTGTATTATAGACGTCATGCTTATTTTACAACATAACAATTTTAAGGTTGTGGAATGATATACAAATTATGAAATTGGAGTTTCAATTATTTACAAATCAGCAAATCACTATATAATGACCTAACCATTTTATAAAAAGACGATCTTTTCTATTCATTTTTTTTGCAATATTATTTACTTTGTAAAATAATGATACACCCCTATATACTTATGGTTTGAATAACATTGAATAAATAAACATAAGGCCGAAGATCCGATTCGACGTATATTAAATTTACGTTAAGAACTTTGCATTTTAACGGTATTGAGTTGTGCTTAAATCATAAATGGAATATAATTAGGTAGGTAATTTTCAAAAAATTAAAAGAGCGCGGTTTCATACACTATATTGATTTTAATGATTTACAATATTACATCAATATTTTAGAGACGACTGTAATATAATTTAGTATTATATTAAATTTCGTTCTCTTGCCGCGTTCGCAGACATATTATTTAATAACATATTATTATCGAACATCACGCGTATACATTTTTTTTTTTCAGTAGAGAATTCTTTTATACGCATACACGTTATATCTTATATAATATATAATATAGTATATACATTATACATATATATACCCTGTGTTAGACCGAAAGAGAAATTGAAAAATATATATTCTTTTTTCTGTCGGTTTTTTTCTCCTCCCCCGCCGTTAAAGAGGATTTTTCTATACGTTTTTCCACCAGAGTACCTATATCTTTAACCGTATAATCCGGCACGGAGAAAATGAAACTCGGGACTGATACATACATACGCATATTATATATATAAAAGTCTATATAAAAGTCGACTGCTCTCGCGCCGGAGAAAGTGAGGTTAGGTTATATTATATTATATGCAGAGACGCGGATGAGGAGGGACTATATAATATATATATATATATATATATATACGCTTGTCCGACGTGGATAATAAGAAGATGGAGACGAAGTGGAAGGTGGAAGAAGGGATAAAAAGGCGCGCGCGTAGTGGGGCGAAAGAAAAAAAAAGGCAAAAAGCTCAAAGGCTGCGCGTTGCATCGACGACGACCGACGGAGGGGAATACGCGTGTGTATGTGGACATCCAATTTAGTTCGGATCAAAAAATCGCTGCGGACGGCGGAAGGGCGTCTCGATCTCCCTTCATCCCACCGTCCTGTCCGTCCGGGACTTTTGACTGGTCGAAAATAAAGTCTCCCGGCGGCGCATTGCGGAGGAAATATATGGGGCTATTTCCAGACTCGCGTGACATTCAACCATCCGTATAAATACGACGCGCGTTCAATTCCCGCACCCCGAGCCTCGTGCTACCATCGTATCGCATTTTTTTTTTTTCATATACCCCGTCACCGCTTGTACGATATACGCGTGGTATATACCGCAACCCACTAGCATATAATATATATAAATATATATATATATATATGTAGTATATACGGATATGGTATATATACAATATTATATAGTCTTAACCTCGCGATTTTCTACCCGGTGGCGGCTTACGCGATATGCTTTCGCTCGAATACCGTTTGGAAATAATAATACGATCCAAATCGTTTAGTTGACCGAAAAATTTGTTTTTCCCTCGACTATAATATTATATATGTGTGTGTAGTTTGTGTGTGTATAAGTAAGGGGAACGACGGAGAAAAACGAAATGCGTATTATTATAATAATATAATATAACGTAACGTTATATATTTATATACCTATATCGTATTTAAGAGGTTCAGTATACGTAGAATTTGGGTCCAGCGTAACTAAAGATTTGATAAAGTTTGCGGCGGTGGCGGAAACGTAAAGTGTTATAATCGTTTATATAGGCGTGGGCCATCCATCATCACTGAAGCGGCGACAAGGGATCCGCGCGGGGGTGTTGTCCGTTTAGTTAAAAGCCGTCGGCTACTGACTTTGCCAAGTTTACCCGGTCACGACCGTCACCGCGGTATACGGTTACGCGGGACCATGAGACGAGGTGGACAGTGTGCGGGACGAAAGTGGAGGGTTTCTTCACTTTTCGATATGGCAATTTCGAAAGCAGCCGTAACACTACTATACCTACGTATATAGGCACTGCGTTTATGTATATAAATATATATACATATATATAAATTTTGAATTTATAATGCGTAGGTAACCTAAATATATATATATATATTATATACTAGACCTATATTATACCTCGCGCTACCGTCAGCAACCCTTAACTTAGAAATACCCGCCGTACAGCGGTATAGATATATTATAACACTGGTAGGTATATGAAATATTATAGCGGCGCGTGTGTTCCGGTCCCTTTTCCGCCCCGAAGGAATAGTGTTAAATTTTGACAGAACGTCTCTGCCGCCATAGTGCCGTAAAATATATATTATATTATGTTTATGTTATACTTCTCCGGGGCAGATGTAGTCGTCGTCGTAATGGTCGCACACGATTTTCAGAAATAAAGATTTACGAGATAAATTAAAATCTAACGATTAATATTTATTTACTTTTGTCTCTCTTTTGTCTTTTTTCGGACCAAATTAAAATAATATTACCGTACGTGTAAGATTTTAAAGTTTAAACGCCACACGTATGACAATATATTATAGGTATATTGCGAATTATCAGCGTTTTGTTCCGGATCTGTATTATTATAGTCCGGATTATTATTATTATATGTATTATTATTATGTCTAAACCGCCGCGTTTTTTATTTATATATAATCACGCATCACGAAAAGCGTTAAAGGCGGGGTGAATAACGAAATTCGAAAGAGTTATTATTTGATCTCGAATATTATATATAGGCATCACACTCGCCTGTGTGCAGTATAATGATCACTATACTAATTTAGTAATTTACACTATGGGAATCTGATATAAATCTATAGAGCTCCCCCAAAATCTCATAAACTATTTGCTCCTATGCGATTATAACCGTTTAATATACTCAGTATATTATATTATGTACAGAATGATATAATATTTCGTTTCACGGCGCATCAATATAATATTATATACGAGTATATGTATTATTATATTAAGTCTAAAAAGTAAAAACTAGTTACGAAATAACTTATATTGTCGACTATTTGTTTAAATATTTTTATTGTTGTTGGTGTAACCGTCTAAACCTCATTCTCGTATCTTACACAAGCTAAATATATGAACGTAATACTGGATAATACCCAAAAAATTTGATAATACGACCACAGAATTAAAAAAAAAAAAATAAATAAATAAATATGATAATATAATATGTTACTAGTCAAATTTTGCTCGCGCACGATAGACATATAGCGTAATCACGCTTATATTGTTAATTATATAATATTTAATAGTAAAACAAACAAAAACAAAAACAAAACGGTCCTTTAAAATACGAGAACGCGTGACTGAAAAAAATTTCGACGTGCATTTAAAACGAATTTAAACTTATTTGACGTTACTCGACTCCGCGAATACATTAGGTAGGTATATATTATTATATTATAATAATATATCGTATAAATGTCTGCAGATCTCGCTATTGAGTATCGGCTGTTTCTTTCCCTATAGATATAGGTATTGGTATAATATAATATTGTATTTTTTTAATAGTCGTTTCGTACCTCGTATAATACAATAATAATATAATATACATAATGTATAGTAACAATAATATAATAATATATACGCGCATTGCAGCGGAATAACAAATTGTGTATGCGCACAGATGTCTCTCATCGCATAAATAATAATAATAATAAAAGTACAATAACGAATAATACGATACATATTACATCATAATATATATATATGTAATATATACACACACGAGGACATACGCGTCGTTACGTATTATACAAGTAATGTTTTACCGATTTTTCGTTTTCAGGAATCGTACTTAAAAAGGAAAACGAAAAAAACGCACGCACATCACGTCGAAACAGAGCGTATATGAGCGTAAGTATATACTTAATGTACACTTTTTGATTTTCGACTCATTGATATGTACCCCAAAACAGAATGTGTCAAACCATTATTATAAACGCGAACCAGAACGAGGCCATAAGATATAAATATATAAGCGCGAGAGAGTTGCATATTATATATAATATATACTATATTATATTATCTATGTAATAATATAATAGCGATATATTATACATAAGTACGTACAAGTACCTACCTTCGCGTCATAATATGTACGTGCACGCGATAGCGATCGTTTAGAAGTGTAAAATATAAAATAACATTACGAGTGTGTAGCGTATCTAGGTATATATTATATCCATCGGTGACCGCTGAAAGTCAAAACCGCGGGTTAGATTAGGTATATATATAAGCATGTACCTATAACATATACCGCGGTTTATATTGTACGACACGAACAATGTATGCTACAGCATAATAATAATAATAATACATTATAATATTAACAATATATACACGCGCGACCTCGAGTGGTTATACGAGTTATTATATTATATTAAAAGGTACTAGAAACTAATTTAAACAATATAATATTATATAATATATATCTGATCGAACGCGAGGTTTGGTCTAGGAGCTTATTACGCGAAGTACTTTGAGAGATTTTTCGAATATAATACCTATACATATATATATTTTACCCGCTAAATACTAACCGATTTCAGAACCGTAATAATACGTTGTCATAAATCCATTAAAGGGACAACACACAATGGTCTGTTGCGCCGAATAAGGGCGTCCCCGGTGATATAATATTGTATATAATAATAAATATACGGGCAATACGATACTGCAAAATTTTATTATTATTATTATATTGTTTTTGTGTCGAATGTCACACTATATAGTTTTCGAGTGTTTGTATTTATTTACACGCCCTGAACGGTTAGTTTTACCCCAAATTTGTTCGGATATGACGGGTATCGGTGAAACCACTTGATTTTTTTTTACACAAAACTGGAATCCCTCGTGTATTTTGCGGAAGGGTTGATGAGGACCTGTCACGCGTAGAATGTTCGTTTTTTTCTTTTTCACGCGTGTGGGAAAATGATATCCGGAGAGACCTTTTTGTAAACGATTATTAACGATAATAATTCTCTTCCCCCCGTTTATCCCTTCTATACTAACCCGTGTTCTCAATCGTTGATTTTAACAAAAAAATGCACACATAAAAAAAAACCAGACGCGTCCAACGTATTATATTACTAATAGAAACCACGCGATGGATAATAATATACGCACGATGTTACAATATAATAACTTTATAATATTATATACTTTGACGTGTGACACTTTAACGTGCAGTTAATAAGTATATTATTATTATTATAATTTATAAACATCACTCACGAACTGGAGTTTGATATGTTCCTGGACGAATATATTATATTGTATTAATTTGTCGTCTGACGTTTGAAAACCGTCGGTCCAAAAACAGGAACTGATTAGCATATAATTTAAATCGTTAGACTCCATTTGCGTTTCCACACCCCTTCCCGCGCGGAGCACATCTCGCGACTTCCTCGCCGCACCATTCCGCAATGTCTAATCTCTATCTATCGTTTTGAAATGACATTCAAGACGCGTGTACAAGGGTCTCTTGGGGAGTTAGGGATATCTCCACTGATCGTGGACTTTCGCTACGAGCAAATTCAATTTCCGGTCCGAATCAGATACCACGTGCTGCAACATACCAACTTTTACCCAGGTATATACGTCGGTCGCAAAGTCCTTGTGCGAGCACCGATACATCCTCTCCCGTCATCATTCGACGTTCATATATATATAATGTATATGTGCGTACGCATATAATATAATACACGTATTCGGAATCGGACAATTTTGTTCACAGAACCGTGATGGTGCGATACCCTTCTCTGATATGTCATGTCGTGTAAATACGTATATTCTTGTCGTTGTCCTTTACTCGCGAACGAATTTCCAAAGCGTTCGAAAATTATCATTCTGTATATTATTATTATTATTATTATTATTATTATTATATTATATGTAGCAGTGTAGAGTGTAGCACACAATTCGTACGAATAAAAAAAAAGTTATAAGATATTATATACTGTAAAAATACACTAAATTTACAATAAAAATAAATACGTATTTTGAGAAAAAAATCGTATAAATAAACTATTGGAGGTAATCTTATAATGTAAATATATAGTATTTAGTATTATTGATTATGATAGAATATATTATTTATAATTTATACATTTGATATTTGAATTAATAATTTTCTATAATAATAATATACTATATATACCTACCTATATTGTATTATGTGGTCTTTGTAATAATTTCAATTCTAAACCCATCATTTACTATATTATAATATATTAATATGGGTATTAAACTATTAATACAGTATAGTTATTACAGTAAAATATAAGATATATTATATAAACACAGGTATTGTTATATACCTAACTCATAATAATGTCGTTACAATCAATTTCGATTAAATTATATAATAATTATAAAATTGTATAAAGATAAATTCTAGTTGTTTGCATACACATGTTCAAACTCTATAAACTTAAAAATTTAAACGTCTTTGAACGTGTAATCGATACTGTTTAAAAATGTATTAAGATACAAATTTTGTTAATGTATCCGCTAATATTTATATTATTGTTTAATAATTATACCTATATTATTGGTACGCGATATATTAAAATTAATTTTCGAACTTATTGAATAATTTGAACGTGTTAATAAAGTATTATAATATTAAAATCAATAAAAATAAACAAATATTTTGGACCATAATAATAATATTGTAATTTATAAAAATAAATTATTACCTCAAAACTACGTTTTTACATAATATAATGTAATACCAGCTATTGGCTATTAATTGTTATCTATATATAAACGTAATAAAAAAAAACTATTTAATAATAACAATTTTAATTTTTTTTTTTAGTAAGTATACGAGTAGGTATATATTAATTTTCGCTGTGAAATGGGTTTAAAAATTTTCGTCGGTATAGTTGATACTTTTGAGATAGTTGATCCGTCCGGCATGCTTTTTTCAATTTAACTTGTATATGCAATTTTATCCTAAATCCCGTCGGGGGAAACAGATGATAGTCATCGCGCATATCGAAGACCTCTTCGCCCACTCTCGTCGTTCATATAGAAATGTCATGTTAAAGAATATTGGCGTTTTTTGACAGGGCTATAATAGCATAATGTGTATGCGCGCGTGTGTATACATGGCTAAAGAGAATAGAGGGGAAAATATTTTATATGAAAATAAAAAAATCGTTACAATAAGAGATATATGCTTATTTCAGTGTTCTATAGCCATTTGTAGTGCATTGACTTTAGGGGGTAGCGGGTAGGTCAGAAAACTAACTTAAAAATTGAGCAAAAATTGTTTTTTACATGCATGCCTTTCCATTCATTTTCATATTTTTCATAATAATTTTACTTAATATACGTATTATTATTATAATAATATGATATTGTTTATACATTTTAATAACAGCTCATATGTCATATACGTATATAACTATATATAGAGAATAAAATGTAGTTCAAATATTTAAAATATATTATATTTAAAAATTAAAAGTCTATGGTTACGGCATGATAATTATTATATTTTAATGATAATTGAGTATGTATATATAGAGGACGTTTAAGTACTTTAAATACAGATACCGTAAGTGGAAAAAATAAACATTTTCTAAACGCGCGTTGTAAAGACGACATTAAAAATTAATATGTTTTATATATTATAATATTTATAATACTGACGAAATAATGTCGTCCTCGTATACGTATAAAATTATAATATATTATACATAGAAGAAAATGAAACTAGTACTATATCGCGTATATAACAATAACGGTAAGAATATGGAGATCACAGAGTCAACAGGATGCATTTATATTATGGCTTTCGTCCGGTTTTATATTTTTTACTCATTTTATATTACTCGTAATTTAAACTTTTGTTTTTTTAGTCAAAATTGATAAAAACTTGTTGTTTGAAATTATTTATTACTACCTATATTATACAATAATATATTATTATAATATTATATTTTATTTAACTATCGAATTTATAAAATTATCAAAAACGTATTTGTATATACGCAGAATATCGAAATAAATATATTCACTGTCGAATACAGTCTACACATATATTTTTAATTGAAAACAAAAAAAAAATCCATATAAATTATAAATGATTCCACAAAAATAACATGTAAACATTTATGATATAATAATAATATCTAGGTGATTTACGAAGGGGACAATTTCGTTCTTTTAATTTTTTATCCTTATTTCGTCCTTATCTCTAGTTCCTCGTACACATAATAAGAATAAGAATAAGAATAATAATAATAATATTTACCACATACATTTCGATAAATTAAGATAAAATATCATCATGTGAAATGTGGATTAAATTATTTATTTATTTTTTAAATCGCGGACGACTATTTCGATGATGACTCTAAAATCCTTATTTTTATACGCATGATGACCCGCGGATATAGATGCGAGGACGAAAGACGCACACTCCGCGAAATATTACTCGGGCGTTTCATAATATACATACGACCAGTTGTACTCAAGGGACGGTCGCATCTCGCATTACGCGACGGCCATCGCCGTAACTATTATATTATATAATATGTTATGGTATACCGTACACGTCATATATTATAATAATTTCAAGACCTAAGTATGTATATTATTTTTGTAAGTACATTTAGATAGGTACGTATAATACACATAAATTACATATATACATGTACGCGTGTCGACGACCGACCGAGTAAATGGAAAATGACGACGTCGCCTGAAACGAATAAAATAATATACGTGTATTATATATTATTATAATGGTCGTCCCCGCGGATTTTGTCATCGCCTTCATATTATTATTATTATTATTATTATTATTATTATTATTATTATTATTATTATTATTATTATTATTATTATTATACGTATATCGTACGACGGATATAATACATAATAAGAATAACACAACACAATGATTATAATTATGACATAAACAGTGACAATAATAATAATAATAATACGATGACGACGACCTTTGAATGCTCACCCCGAACTTCTACGCGAAATGCACGCGACGACGAATTTCTCGCGTGTTAACAGGTTAAAGATTTGTAACAACATGGGCGGAAAATATAACAGTTTGAACACACTTAATTATTTATTTACTTTCTATTGGTCAGGTTGATAAAACTATACCCATAAAGAATTTGTTATTAATTATTATAATTATTACGTAGTCCAAATGAGTATTATAAATTATAATATTATACAAAATAGTTTAAGAGCAGGGAGCCAGGGACTAAAAGTAAAATAACTTTAAGAGGTTTAAAAACCAATAAATAATAATACATTATTATATTAAAATATTTAGAAAAAAAATTACATACCCGTAATACAAATTACACTTTGTAAGGAGGACGATTGCTCTATCAACATCTGTTCATCTTCTTCAAATTCTATCAAAGTTGGTGAGCCATAATTGGTGTATTCATTACAGATAGAGATATTATAACAATAATATTATACACAATATATTTTTTGATTATTTCTGGGATTCGGTTTTTTCGAACGGATATATCATATTATTCAAAAAATAACAATGTACACGTATAGAGAATTATAAGTTATAAATATTAAAACTTTTGAGGAAATTTAAAACAATATAATAATATATAATTATCTGGTTTTTGATTTGTATTATATATACTGTAAACTGTATACCTTTTATATTCAACACTAACAATACACTTTTTTGTTAAAAAAAACTTTGTAAACTTAATTTCGTTTAATTATAATTTAATCTGACTACGTTATGAACAAAATAATATACACCACTTTCTTCCTTCCGTTTAACATCACATTAAGTATAAATAATAATCTGAATTGAACAAAAATATAACTTTCAAACATATTTACACCAAATTGATAATAAATAATAATTATAATAATAATGTACGTAATATAATAATAATATAAGTTAATACATATTAATTGTACAATAATAATAATAATAAAAAAAAAAATGCATTAAATAGAATTTCAAAGATATTTCCGTCTTTAATGATATTATGTGTTCATAATTATATGCTTATAATTCCCAATTATTCAAATAATTGTTTAAAAAATATACCTATTAACCGTTTGATGAAAATGGCTAATGAGGATCCCACTTATGATTTCTAATTTATACCTGTTGTATTTGTTTTTGTTAAGTTAGATTTAGCTTTTAATTTAATTTACTGTGCCTATAAGCTATAAATTGTGCAATTATCTAAAAGGGTACAAACTCGTTTACTATAAATAAAATACTATTGCATGTCGTCAAAAAAACGATCATCCTTGCAATATTTTCACAATTTAAAATTTGAATTCAACAAAAAAAGTCCATATTATTATTATTATTATTATTATTATTATTATTATTATTATTATTA
>JAIUCT010000043.1:468275-494191 GCA_021307375.1 Tetraneura akinire
TAATAATAATAATAATAATAATAATAATAATAATAATAATAATAATATGTAACAGGTAGATCGTATAAGGTATACCATGGAATTTATTTCAAACAATCAAACTAATAATAAGTTAAATTATGGTTTACAAAATATATATATTATATATATAGGTACATGATTTCTTTTTTTCGACTGATTTATATTTTAATAATATTATACACATAATAATAATTATATTTAATATGGTTTTTTAAATTTTTTGGGGGACAATTTAAAAAAAATTATATATTCATTGTACAATAATTATTATTGTAATTCTACGCGGTTACAATAATGCATAATACCATTGATTATATAACATAAACAATAAATAATAGTATAATACATTAATACTTATAATTTATATGACAATCATTATTATATTACGAGTATTATCACATTAATTGACAAAACAGGGTAATAATATTATTATTATTAATTCATACATTAATATTTATATGTCGATTTCGCCTTAAACTCGTATGCTTTTTCTAAAAGAATAATCTACGTGCCATATTTTATTAATATACGAGTGTAATATGAGTTTATAATATGAGTTTATAATATGAGTTTATAATATGACATATTTCGTTAACACAATACCGTGTTCATGGATTAATAGGTATATAATACTATATATCATAATAATTAAAATAATAAAATATGCCTATATTAATATAATATAATATAATATGTGGGAGTAACTGTATCTATTTTGAAAAAAAAATAATGATAATACCGTGCTCAGTATGAGTGACAATATTATAATGTACGATATAAACCGATGAAGCGCATCTGTTTCCGATTTATAGTAAGTAATATTATAATAGTACTACGCGACCGTATCGGTGCGGGACATCTGCAAGGCGAATATTTCCACCAAAAAAAAAAAAAGGGATGGCAGATGATGATTAATTTATTATAACCCTTTTTTTATATTTTTTTATTTTTCGGTTCCGATACGCGACGTATCGATATACGGACGTGTTCATGCAGATGTTGTGGCGCGGGGTACTCGGGCGGCATCACAAGGTGTTCGACGGCGGCGACCAGGTAGTGTTACTTCCGCATTCATATATTATATTATTATGTATAATAATAATATATTGAATAATATAATACGTCGCATGAACCGCGGGTACGTGCCATGCCTGTTTTGCATTGTCTGAATAATATTATATTATATTACCCGAACCGTGATCGCGGTAATCTGCGTATATAGAGAACCGTGCATAAATATTATACTCGTATATACTCGTATATTATAGTAATAGTCCCATCGACGACGGAATTACAATATATACGGTATGTAACCCCACGGATTTTTTTTTTTAATTCATTCAATAACGTTTGAAGAATAAAAAAAAAAATTCGAAAGGGTCGTCCTATCCTATTCAAATAATACGTATATATTACGTTATATTATATATACATATATAATATGGACGTATTAAGTATATAGGTTAGTCTTGGTATATTATATGTGTATATAATATAATATAATATATATAAGCACATATTCTTATAGTATATATAGTAGTATAGTGGTGTATTTTGATCAAAATTCTGGAGGGGAGGGGTCCAAAATTTTTCCCCTATATAATAATCAATAAATTATAAATTTACTAAATAAGAATAACAAAATTAATATAAATATAATATAAAAATAAGGATCGCTACAGTAGTTCTGGAGGGGGGGTCCAGTACTCTTGGACCCCCATAAATAAAATATAACAATGTTTAGTAATATAATAATTATTATTACAGAAGTTTAGACTATGCCTTATAGGTTATAGCTAACTATATTATTAAATCATTATTAGTTTATTACTATTAATTACAACTTGTAGGTATGACATTGTATTTGATGTACTTATTGTGTAACGACTTGATTTAATTGAATTTAAAATAGATATTACTTATAATTTATTATAATATTTTTAAATACTTAATATTTTTTATCGCTACATTATATTATTATTACCCATTATATTATATTTTTTATATAATAAATTACCATATTCTTATGCCTATAAATATTGGGTATAATATTAATATTGGCATCATGTTTGGCAAGCACGTACGGCGCCATCTACTGTACTGTATCATTAATACAGTTAACATTATAAAAAATATATAAAACGCGTTTGTGTTTTTTATTATGTTCTTATAATTAAATATATTTTTAAGCCAATCTTTTCAAAGATATTAGATTATTTGATTGAGAAAAATATTTCGATAAAATATTAAAACTTTACTTCAGTGCACATCGGTATATTATGTATTTTATGAATCATTGCAGATTTCATGTGCATTTTATTAAAAGAAAATCTAATATTCAATATAAAAATGCATTACTCAATATCTATTTTGTGAAAAAAAATGTATACACATATAAAAAGAGGGTGAATGTATATGGCGTAGCTATATATGATTTTTTTTCTATCCCTTTTTGTTTTCGCGGCCATCACACTTTTTCACGTGGCAGATAAACGAAAGATCAGTAGGTAAAACCTCCAGGGACTCGTACGAAGAAAATTACATTCTAGACCCTCCTTTAGTCCTCCGAATTTCGCATCACGTGACTGGTTTTTGTAAATCGACACAGCTCGAGCATTGGACCGAGCAAGAAACTTTCATCTCTCAACCCTTTGTTATATCGATGCACAAGCAGGTACCGGATAGCAGTAAAATTACTCGAACGCAACAAACTCTATCTCGAAAACAGAAATTAATAAAGAAACACGTGTGTAACGCGAAGTTTTTGGTAATACGTTCGGTATGATGATGATTTATATAATTTATATTCAAATAAACGCAAAATAAATGTTAATAATAATAATGATATTATGAATATTTTATTTTATTTCTATTATATTTCCTTAATAATTATTAGTTTTTAATTTTTTACCGTATACTCGGATAATAGATAAAAAATATAATAATATTATTATACGTATAATTTATATTAAATTATTGTATAAGACATACGTTTATAGCATTATATACGTAGCTTATTTAATAAATTTATACTCTGTCAAATATAATATATTTATATCATTTTTAAATATATTAATTTGTTAAAGTTAATAAATCACATAGGTAATATTATATAAATTATAAATATATAAATAACTTTAATCAATATTTTTATTATATCATTTTTATAATATCAAAAATATAATAATTAAAACCTATTTTAATTTATTTAAATGAATTTAAAATTTAATTTTTATTAATTTTAATTATATTTATGAAAAGTTGTGTTAGTAAGTACTATTATATGCAACTGTAGGTATGCAACTATACTATAATTTATTATTTATTATTATATATATGCCTATATAACTTTATTTAGAGTATATTATACATAAAAATAATTAATCAATGGTAGGGGTTATTGCTTTATTGGTTAGATTACAATTTATTGTTATTATGGATATGAACATACAAAAAAAAAAAAAAAAAAAACATTTTATACTTCATTATAAAAAAAAAGTATATTTATATAATATTTTTAAGTATCCATCTGGCTATCTATAAACAATTAATGGAAAAAAATTATACTTATTACATAATTAAAACTATTACAATGAGTTAATAATAATACCATAATATTAAATTAATATTTTATAATTAATTGTATATTTATAATTTATATAATGTAGTATTAAATGTTAAATGCTGTAAATATATAAAACACATATTTTCATATAATACCTAATACCCTAATCGCCTAATCCATCCTAATTTATCTAAGAATTACGTATACTTAAAAGTTACTTACAAGTGTAAATAAATTCATTATTATATGGGTATTGTATAATTTTGCGTCCATAAAATATGTTTTATGATCATAATAATAACTATAATATTACATTATCAAATAATTTTTTTCAATAATGTATATTATATACGTAATAAAATATTATTTAAAAACAAACATTTTATAATTTTGATATCTTATAGTTTTGTCTTATTTTTTGTAAAAACATACACGTGACGTTTAGTATTTAATGGCTAACGATAATGAAGTTCAATTAATTTTCAATATCGTCCGATGGCATGTAGTTATAATGTACTTAAATAATTAATAATGTAGTGATTCAGTGATTGATAAAGGTTCAATTAAGTACATTTAGTTGCCTATACATACTTTAAAAGGGTCAAATATATTATGTACATTATTTGAGGAAAATTGATTTTATAATAGTTTCCCTTTATAGACACATAGAACATAATAAAATATAATAAAATGTTTATACTTTGTAGACGTATTACGTATAAAAATTTAAACAGTTCAATTTTGTAAAATAGTTGTGTTCACACTTAAAATATATTAATTAATAAACACTGTTATAATAATAATTATAACAATATATGTAATTATTTATGAATCATAAACATATAATACACTACTATACTATAGTCAGTATTATGATTGTTTTTGATTTTTCAACTTTTTCGAAAACTAAACCATTGATACAATTCCGCAGAATAAAATTTTATTTTATTACAATTATACATTTATTTAACAACTGTTAATGTGCCACGTATATTTTTCTTTGAGTAAAAGTAAATATAATATTTATCTATTTAAACAGCAAGTTACGTTTAATGTTCAATAATCATACAACAGAACAAACTGGAGTTTTATATAATTATTATCAATTCACTAACTTGTGAGTTTCGATTTTTTCTTTTAGTAAAACTGTATATAAAATAAAATTAAAAATAAATATCCATATTTATCTATAATATACAAATATAATTGCACATGTTTTTCTATAATATATTATAATTTACATTTGTTACCACATATAATATTATGACATGATTATAATAGGTATGCTGTAATTGATTTAAAATCAATGGAAGTTATTGATGAATCATGAAGTTTTTAAGGTAAGTGAAAATTTTATTTTAAAATAAAATCTGTTTATAAAATATTATGTTCATTGTTAGGTATATGTATTTCTCTAAAGAAATACGCAAATTAATTTATCAGTCGTTCACTTTTTAATAATACATAAATATATATATTTATTTTTTCTTATCGTATATTCAATTATTATTTTATTAGTTATTTCACGCAATAAAAATACAAAATTTTCATTAGTACAATATATTTATTTTTAAATTAGAGTAGGTATTTTAAAGTTTTGATTATATTAAACCTCTCTGTAATCGTCGCGTATTTTATGTACCTACTACCTACATACCTATCAAAATGTATAATAATACTAGTCACTATAGTGAGAAATTATGGTTCGTTTTAATATAAATATTTATTTTTAAAATTTAAAGATTACGATATTTACATAAGTAAATGATAACAGTTAATTAAACTGGTATAGTAAAATACCGCGTTTTCGTTTTATTATTTCAGATCACGAATCTATAGTAAGAGTGATTTATATTTTATGGTATTCTATTTCGTTTCAGGAACAAAATATTATATTTCACGTAATATTAGTGTCTATCAAGTCTTAAAATATTGATCTCGGACGAACTCAATAACTCATTTGTCATATTTTAAATTGTATACTAAAGTAATATAGATACTTTCAAGAAAATATTACATATTATAATGTGTTTGGACGAATAAAACTACCTATATAATGTAATATTGGCCAAAATTAAAACTATATTAAAATTACCAATCTATATTGGATAACATCTTACACGCAATTTACTATGCCCACTTACCTATAAATTGAACTATGGAAAATACGAATCAACAATAATATATTTTAAAGAATAACAAAAGTACAATATTCATATGAAATGAATTCAACGTCGATGGAATAGACGCCTATATCGGATGTTGTTATATTCATTGAAAAATAATTCCATACTTATTAGATGCATATTTAACTGCAGTATGATGTAGTTTTGATAAAGTGTAGGTACATAAAAAATTATAATCAATGTTTTTTTCCCCTACAAAACGATTGTACCTACGTATAATATATTTACACGTCATGTATTAATAATATTATTGTAATATTGTTTTTCTCTAGTATCCACAACCTTAAGTTAGATGTTGCAAATTAGGTACGACACAATTTCTTAACACGTATTTGAACAGATGTGAACCAGTAAAAATTTGTTTCGCACAGTTAACGTATTGATATAATTTATAAATTTAGATATTCAGTGAAAACATGTTAAACCTACATAATATTACGATAATTGATAACGTATTAAGGTCAACCATAAAACTTGATATTTTAATGAAAATTGAAAATAATATTATACTTAAAACTTAACTATAAATTATTTTATATTATATAAATATTTTAAATATTTTACTTATTTATTTTTTTTAAATCATAATTTATTGCTTATTACTAAAACGTGATGAAATAGCGTCATCATTACTCATTAATATTTTAAAGTAAATAATATCGTATCTAATTACCTACCTATTTAAATAATTGAAATTTAATTATAAGAATCTTTATATTCAAATGTATCACACTGTAATTTGAACTTTGAAGGTACTTCATCTATAGTTGATTGTTGCAGTCATTAAGATTAAACACGACTAATACGTTGGGCTGATAAAATTTTTTTTTCTTTTATATTTATTTATAGTTTAAATGTTTAATGTACTTAATACTTATATTTAAGAAATGCAATTATGTATAAATATTAATAAATAGTAAAAACACTAAAAATGATATAAATATAAATACAATTATAAATAGGAGTATAAGACAATTGTTAGCAGTTGCAAAATATTCACCTGTTCGAAATTTCAAATTCTAAATGTTTAAAGTTTAAACATAGTATAAAGAATTATATTATTATTCTTTATACTGTGGTATAAAGTTTAAACTTGGAAATTTGAATTACCAATCTCCATTTACCAATGAAATCTAGTAAATTCATAAACAAGTGGCGTAAGCGTCATTAATTTATTATTATTATTGTTCTTTTGATCTTTTAACAGTTAAAAGTTATCAGTTAAAAAAATGTAAAAGTCTTAAAATTGATTATAGTATTTTATACCATGGTTATGGGTAACGTATAAAATATTATTATCTACAACCACGGTACTGACGCGCGAATATCAACACTACCGACCATGTCCGTTCGACATTTGACTCCGTTGCTAACATCAATCGTATGCCCGTCAACAACAAGCATTAGCATAACAAATATCTTATCCTGAGACCCGAGTTCTTAATACTTCCTTAGCGCCTGAGCTTGTCGATCAAAATTGAATGTTTAATTTTTTCTAGTATAACTTATTATTATTTTATTTAATTATTTTTCTTATTTTAAGTTAATTAGAAAATGTATAAAATGACATCGGTTTGATTTGGCAACATTATCTAATGCTTAACTAGCTATTGCATTTATGAATCGTTGAAAATTTAAAAAACGCCATGGTGAGTATTCAACACTGTTTTTAACACATTTGTTTCAAATATAATGGATCTTGTATTTTTTTAGGATTCTCCAAACTCTGTGCCACCTCTGAACACCCGGATAGCACCTCCGTTGTTACCACCACCAGCATTTCCACCAACAACGCAGATTGGTTTCACACCGGGGTCTATACCACCTGGCTTCATGGCTGCAGCACCGATGGGCATTGGACCGCCTGGTATACCTCCACCGTTTATGCCTCCTTTCAACATGACCATGCCAGGTATTTTATGCTGACTGTAAACGATTTACAGTTTTATTGATGAATTATTGTTTGAAAAATAACATTGATAATAAAAATGTTATAGTTATCTATATTATAAATTAATATTTAATTAGTACGTTTGCTGAAATATTGATTTAGTAGGTTATTAATTTATGAATGTTCTATATTATTGATCCATTTGAATAATCAATAATTTCATAGTATTAGAATAAATACATTATTTATTTACATTTATGGTTCTATGTAATACGTCCAGACCATGACTAGGTATGATTGTAATATACTAAAATACAATTATTCAATGAATTCATAGATATTAGGCAGCAAACATTCCATATCATTAGTATTAGCCTATGTATTCCTGATGGCTGATGTTATGAATGTGCGTATCGCAAAATAATTACAGCATACCTAATTATATAGCCATGGTCTAGACTTTTGACCATGTTGTTGTATCTTTAATATAGAGTATTATTATACTTATGAAGATAAAATTGATTTTATCTATAATTTACAATTATTAATGTATGTATTGTTTATAATTTATTGTGTAGTGTTATTTAAATTTTAATGAAATATTTTTTTTTATTTTATAGGAGAAATTGTTGGTGCTCCAGTATCTTTTGGCAAGTCACACCCACTAACGTAAGTAAAATTTATCATATATAATTTTGTTATATCTGTATTACTTAAGGTGTACATTATAAAAGAAACAAAATATTTTGCATGTATTTAGTAATAGCTTTTTTTTATTTTTATTTTGTTCTTAATACCTATATTATATATAGTGAAATAATAATTGTTTTTTAAATGTAATAAGAAATAAAAATAATCTTTAATTAACACATTCAAGATGAATCACACACAAGACTCATGCTATAACTATATACACAGGAGACAGAATATTTTTACTTTATAATTCCCTCAGAACTTGTCATTTTTACCATTTTTTCATATTTTAAAATGTATATATTTTATTCTATTTTTAATTTATTATGTATATAGCATATGCCGTACAAAAATTTTAATATTGTATTTTAGTTTAATTTCTTTAATATCTTATTATAATATATATATCAGATATACAGGCGCCCCAGATCTTTTAACTCATTGTAATATCTCCGCAAATAATTAAGATTATTGAATACCGTTTCTTTTAAATTATTAGTTACTTAATGGACTATTATATTATCTATATTATTATTTTTTAATTTAATCATTTTGTTAAAAGATAAAAAAAAAAAAAAAATAATGTTTTAAGTTGAGTAAAATTTAAAAATAGCCAGATATAAAAGTACATTTGTATAATAATTATAATCTAATGAAGATGCTGAGTTATTTTTTTCTATTCTTAAAGAATTTATATTTCTAACATTATTATTTGTAATTAATTAATCTTATATTGTTGATTGTAAAATTTATATTATCAATTTATGATAAGTGTTACCTTGATAGTAATTTGAAGAATTTTAGATGTATAATTTATCAAAAAATACTGATAACTAGTAGTAATAATGAATTAATAATAAATATGTTAAAATATATAAAATGTATATACAATTATGGTACAATATTTTCTATTGATTAATATTAAAACAATGATGTAAATACATGATTTTATTTGGAATTTTTTTATTGATAAAAACATGTTAAAGATGCGTGATTTGTCTATATGTAACAAACTTCTAAACTTATAGATTAAGATAATATATTTTGAATGTGTTAATAATAAATAAAGTTTCAAAAATAGTTAATAATTACAGTTATATAATATATTATATTATAATTAATTTTAAATTAGGGTACTCTATTTATATCATTCAATAAAGTTATGTTAATTATATCTATATTTTTATCATAAATAAATGATAATTTTTGGTGTAAATTGCTTTGAAAATAACTAACTTGCTAATTTGAATTATATATTAATTAGGAAATTGAGTATTGTGTTGTACTTAAATAATTTAAATATATTTATTTATATATATAAATTTAATATTTATATATACCTACCTATTTTTAAATTAAATTTTTATTATAGATAAATAAATACAAAATTGAAATATAAGTATAATTATCTACATAATATTCAAATATTGTTCTTTATAATACTGATAAATTAGTTTTACTAAAATGAAATTTTATTAAATGTAGTTGTTGAGTTCTGTTAACTTCGTTTTATATATGCATGTATGTTGGTAACTGGCCCTTTTCATTCTAGACTTAAAATATGATAAACTTTTGATGATATTAGGCCATACACGATTCCTATTGATTTTGCTGAATGTTGGTACTACAGTATCTATGATTGGTGGTGACACCCGAATGAATAGGACTGCGATTGGTAAGAGTTAATATAATTGAACAATAAATCATAATTAAAATTAAACACATTGTGTTTTCCTACAGTATTATAATTTATTTATTATAAATAGAATATTTTAAATAAATCAAACTATTTGGGTCAATGCCGGTTAATAGTTACGGGTAAGTGGTATAAAACGTTGCAATCAAATTCTAAAAGTTTGAGAAGCATGGTATACATAATAATTAGTATTATATTGGTTTTTTAAAATTTATTTTATAACATTTCTATTACTGATTGCCATTGTATGGAAATGTATGGTATGCATATTAATATAATAAATAATATGTATTAATTTGACTTAAAATCATGTAATTGCTTACTCTCTATATTAATGCAGAGATGAAACTAAATCTACTAATGATTGGACTGAACATAAAGCTCCAGATGGCCGATCATATTTTTATAATTCAGTAACTAAACAGAGTTCTTGGGAGAAACCAGATGAATTAAAGACTAAAACAGAAGTTTGTTAATAACTAAAAATTGTTTTTATTTATTATTGTATTAATTAAATATTATTTTATTTTAGTTACTATTAGATCAATGTCCATGGAAAGAATACAAATCAGATACTGGTGCTATATATTATCATAACATTAATACAAAAGAATCAAGTTGGACTGTACCGCCTGAATTGGAAGAATTAAAAATGAAAATTGCTTCTGAACAGGGAATAAAGTAAATATTTAGAATAATTTAAAGAGGAAATATCTAATAGAATACTATTCACATGTTTGTTATCTTTGTCTCCATTACCATTTATTTTTAATTGCTGTTAAAGTAAATACAATTTTGTAAAAAATTATTTTAAAAATGATTTTTTTAAGTACATAAATTAGGTTCAAGTGTTCATTTTTATATAAATTATAAATATTAAAAGAAAGAGTTAACTATTTATTTACTTATAATTTGTTTAAGAGCAAGAATATACAATATACAATAAAATTGAATGCTTGAGTACAATTTATGCTTTTTTCTGATAAATTTAATGAATAATTATAATACTCTAATATAAATAATTAATAATTTTAAATTAACTGTACTAAAATTTATGGTATGTAGATTTGCCACCATATTCATATTATGTACGATAGATAATAAATATGTCTAAGGAATTTTATAGTTATAAGTAAAATCCCCTACAAAAATAATAAATAAATTGAATTATACTTTTAAGTAATATTCCAAGAGAAGAGGACAGAAAAATGTACTGTATTTTTTTTTTTTAGCTCTTTGAAATTTAAAATATTGTTCATGACTGCTATAAGCATAAATATTTTATGTTATTTCAAATTTTCACATATATTATTAAAATTTTATTTAAAATTTGATTCTTAATTTATATTTTATTTGTTTAATTTATTTATATTTGATAATTTAATTTTAATATTTTATTTACTTTAGCCAAACACCTCTAATACAACAGTCTTTGGAAATTCCAACTGATACCGGAACTGATTCTTCAGGTATTTTTTAAATTTTATTTTAAATTATAATATTGTACAATTTATTATTTTTAGTTTTTTACATATTAAGTTGTCATTTTACCAAGATTCTTTAATTTTTACTGTCAAAAAAAACCTCCAAAAAACAATAAATTCATGCAGATCAATTATTGACTTGTTGGCTATAAAGTAACTTAAAGCTAAAATTAAATATATATTAAGGAGATTGGAAGTGGGTATTTTTTAAGGAGTAGTGTATAGGCAATATTAAAATTTTTTCTCGTTACGCAGTGTGTGTGAAACGTAAATGATCATTAATGTGAGTAGATGCGTCATCAAAGTAGTTTACTGGAAATACCTATATGGGCAACACGCATGCACAAGTCGCCAAGTGTACAAATCGTAAATGTAATATTATATAAAGCTAAAATTTAAACCAAAAAACCTGACAAAATTTTAACTACTTAGGATAATCCAGTTTTAATTCAGTCAAATAATTATTATGTTTCTTTACTGGGTTATGTTGGAAACTAATTTTCATTTACATAATTCAGTTTTGTCTAAAATAATAAAATCAAATTTAAAAAATTTTCTCTATTAAAATAAAAATTTTATACATAAAAATAAAAAAATTGTTTCCAACAAAACTTAGAAAAGTAGTCAAAGAACTCTATCAATTTACAGAATTGAAATTAGTCTATCCTAAGTAGTTGAAATTTTGTCTGGGTTTTTGGTCTTAAACATTAACAAAACCGACCACTTTCATTCCCCTTAAGTTCTATAGTTCTTTTTATACTGAAACCCTAAATTATTCTTTAACTATCTGCATGGAAATTATAATTTTATATTGTATTTTGAATATTAGTAAACAGAAAGTATACAAATCTTGGTATAACTTGTTACATATTAAATTTCGTTTTTAATGTATTTAATTCAATTTTTAATATGTATGTAGTTGGTGAATAGTACATGAAAAATATTAAACCAACAAGAATTTTTAGTAGCACATTGATTTATGTTTTAGAAGGGGCGTCTATTATAATTTAATAATATTATAAATATAATCAATTGATACATTGTTAATTTCATATAATTGGATAATAAATATTATATTAGAAATACTAGGTATAGAAGAACCGTATAGAGTCTTGCAATAGTCTTTGTTTTGATTTATTTACCATGTAAAATAACCTCATAATTAAAAAAAAAAAAGTGTAATATTTTCACTCCGAGTATATGAGTCTCTCCACACGAGGCCACTCTGCAGAACTTCTTAGTGGTGTTGCATAGTTTTCTTTAGAAGCGTGTTAGTTTAACTACAAAAGCAGGTTAGTGATACTGCATAATTTTTTAGAATCATGTTAGTGGCTCTATGATATATTCGCTTGTTTTCATACTATATACTACACATTATAAAATTCTACAACTTCCCATACATTGTGTTTTACAACTTTATTGGTATAATTTTCTCGTTGAAGATTTCATATGGGAGAAAAGTTCTCTATTTCGCTAATAATATCTTCAGTTTTTATATCATTGAAGCTCACACAATTGGATGCCATGATTTCAAAACAATGAATGAATTTATGACTATATTATTTTTTCGTGTTTATTAATAAATTAAATAATAAATTAATAATAACTGTGAAATTCATAAACAACCTCGTATCATACCTTTACTGCGCTTTTAAGGCACCGTTAATGCGCCACAAAAATTTCTCGTAATTTCAGTGATGTGTGAAACCTGCAATTTAAAAATATCTATTGTAATAAATGGTGTCACTTTTAGTTCTGTGGCGAAGGCAACCACTGCAACCATTAGAAGTTCTTCCAATTTATGGCTGTGGCTGTATGTAAAACCACCCTCCATATATCCATGGATTTTTTGTTATCAGCATCGCTTAGTGGCTTGCTAAGTGGCTTCGTGTGAAGGATCTCTTTAAGTCTAATTAAAAAATACTTTCTTCAAATTCTTTCTATTTAAGAAAATACAAGGAACTGAGGTCTATGTGATAGGGACAAAATATAGGACAGCTATTTAGGAACATGCCATTTATATTATATTGTTTATTGTTTGGTATAATAAAGGGGACTTCGTTGGCTAATTATAAAATTTGCTTGCCCCTGAAATTTTTTAAGTACAGTGTAATACAGAATCCAGAAAATTATATTGTTAGTATTTAAAACATTAAATTTGTACTATTCCATAAAATTATTTAAAATAAAAATATGCTATATATTTTATGATTTATTTTTATTAAATTAAATTAAAAAAAATAATTTCCTTATGGAATACTTCTTTAGATAATTAAAATCTTTAATTAATTTATTAATTTATAAAATATGTAGATGCTGGTTCAGCTATGGATCAAGCAATGGCAGCTACTTTAGCATCTATTGCTGTGCCTGATGAAAATAGACCGGTTAATAATGTATCTGGAAAAGGATCTAAATCTAAATCTCAAGCACACGATGTACCTATTTTAAAAAATAAGCAAGAATTAATTGATGCTTTTAAAGAACTTTTAAAGAAAAAGGTAAATTTAAATATAAAAAAAAAAGATTTAATACAGGAAAATAAATAAATTTGTGAGTATTTTTTTAATTTTAGAATATTCCAAGTAACGCATCTTGGGATCAAACTGTTAAAATTATTAGTCGTGATCCACTTTATCCGCAAGTAAAAAAGCTAAATGAAAAAAGACAACTTTTTAATGCTTATAAAACCCAAAAACAAAAGGATGAAAAAGACGAACATCGTTTAAAAGCTAAAAAGGCTAAAGAAGACTTAGAAAAGTTTTTAATGAAGAATGAAGATGTAACATCCAAGAGTAAATATTATAGGCTAGAAGAAAGATATGAACATTTAGATGTAAGTAAATAGCATGTAATAATATTTTGTAGTATAAGTGTTGGTAGAAAATATTTTTAAGGTAGGTGTTAAGGTCTATTAATATTTAAAAAGCAAGGGAAGGGATACAGGTGTAAAGAGTAGTGTTGATTTTTGATAAATCATTACATTCAAAAAAGATTCTGAGCAAAGTTCATCAGATAAATTTGTACCAATTAAAATTTTTACATTTATTAGTCTGTGTTTAATATAAATAATTTATCATAAAACCCCTAAATGAGTCACTTAAATACCCAAATCTGACAGTACTTCGCTCAGAATCGTTTTTGAATATGATTTATTGCTTTCAAATTGTAATCAAAATTCAACACTATCCTCTTTACACCTGTATTCTTTCCACACCAGAATCCCTTCTTTTGCTTTTTAAATACGATTTTATTCAACGAACCTGATTGCATTCTTTTGCTTGCTATTTATTTTTTGGAAAACGGAATAACTTGATATTTTTATTATTTCGTTTACTTTTGCCATAGATATAAAACATACATTTATTGTTTATTCAGACTACTGAAGTGTTGAGTTGTCAATGTTGTAATGTAATATAATTTAATTATATCAAATTATTGTGTTTGTGTTAAATGATATTTATGTTATATTCTTTTGTTGTATTATTTGTACAATAGACATTGAAATAGATTTTCGACAACAGCGTTGATGATTGTTACTTGTATTAATATTATTTCATTATTCATTTACTCCTTATTGCAATTTATTTTTAGCATAAATCGCCCAAACGAGGGTCATATCCCCCACTACGTTTTCTTTGAACATATGATTATTATTGTAAATTATTTTTCGATATTATAAGTGAGTGCACTATCTATTGAGACGTTGTGATATTATTAATTTACGTGTTTCCATATCATCCATGCCCGTGGCCTATCTATAGTATATTTTTAATCTATGGTTGTAGCTTGTAGCATCACATTACAGATGAAAAATAAAATTTAATATAAATAAGCATTATAATGCAAAACGGATAAAAATGAAGTTTAGAATGATTTTAGAAAAAAATATCAGATAATACATATATGTTTTGATTAAATTTTTACATTTAAAATAATATATTTAAAATAATGTTAAAAATATTTAATTGATCAAAAGTTTTTGGCTAGGATAAACATGATGAGCACCCACACTCCGTATATATTACCATTGAGCCATTGAGTATAGACAGTATTATACTCAATCATTTGATGTCCAAGTATAATTTTGTGATTTTACAAACTGATTTTTTTCTTGAAAAGAAGAAGTTTTAATTTTTCAGTAATATTTGTACACATGCTAAAACGAATGTTATCATTATTATTTAGCTACATTAATGGCATTGTTTATGTTTAAATAATCTATCAGGAAAAATAAACCAAAATTTTTATTTGGAAATGTAAATTATACTCAACATATAATATAAAAAAAATAAGTATAAATAAGTATATTATCCAGAATTTTTTAGATATTGAATGTTTTCAATACTTGTGAAAATGAGCATATTGCAGGAAATTATATAAATACTATATTAAATTAAAATTTTAATTTGATATAACTAAATATGGTATTTTAATATTATAATATGTATGTAATTGTTTTTAGATTTGGAGGAATGTTTCTGAAATTGATAGACGTGATGTATATGATGATGTAATGTTTAATTTAGCCAAAAAAGAAAAAGAAGAAGCTAAAATACAAAAAAAAAGAAATATGAAACAATTAGCATCAGTACTGGATTCAATGACAATTGTTGATCATACTACCACTTGGTATCAAGTTCAAGAAATGCTTCTTAATAATCAAAATTTTGTTAACGATCCAAAATTATTAGGTTTGACATGTTCTAATTTATTAATTAATAAATATAGAATATAGAATATAGAATAGTATAAATAAAAAATTTTTAATTTAAAGGAATGGAAAAAGAAGATGCTTTAACAGTATTTCAAGATCATATTCGTGAATTAGAAAAAGAAGAAGAACATGATAAAGAAAGAGAAAGACGTCGAAGAAAACAACAAGAAAGGAAAAATCGCGATAATTTTGGTGTATGTATATATTATTTTTAATTTGATTATGATTATAATTTCAATTTTAATTTAGATGTTTTTGGAAGAACTTCATCAACAAGGAAAAATTAATTCAACATCATTGTGGAAAGATTTATATCCTATTATTAGTACAGACATAAGATTTTCTGCACTTCTTGGCCAACCTGGTAATATTATTTTATTGTTTACTTATGCACTGTTCTAATTATAATATTTAATTAATAATGTTTAGGTTCTACAGCTTTAGATCTTTTTAAATTTTATGTAGAGGACTTGAAATCAAAATTTCACGAAGAAAAAAAGATTATCAAAGAAATACTTAAAGAGAACTCATTTATGGTTGATGTATGACATTTTATCAACAATATAGAATTGTCTAGTTATTAATATTTGTTACTTTTTTTCAGATAAATACATCATTTGAAGAGTTTGCTCAAATAATTTGTTTAGATAAACGATCAGATAATTTAGATGCTGGAAATGTAAAATTGGCTTATCAAGGATTTATTGAAAAAGTAATTCATATATTATTTGTTTATTTTGTACTTTTAATCATTGTATAATTTTTAATAGGCTGAGTTAAGAGAAAAAGAAAGATTGCGTGAAGAAAATAGAAGGCAACGGAAATTAGAAACTGCATTTCGATCATTGCTCAAAGAAATGGATGTAGACTATAAATCTGATTGGGATGATGTACGGGGACAAATTGAGAATCATCAAGCTTTTCAAGCCATAACTTTAGAATCTGAGAGACTCCGCATTTTTAAGGTAATGTTCTTTAAAAACAAATTATTTTGATAATAATTTAAAAGCCCAAATGTATTTCAATTTAATGTTACTCATTATATTGTATTCATTAGTGGTTATATCACAGAATATATGGAAGAGAAACTTTTAAAATTCCATGAGCTCTTATAACTCAATCAAAATAGTTTGTTCACATCCTGGTTATATAATGATATAATATATGTTATATAAATATAATTAAATAAATCAAAACAACTTTCACAGTATTTCATTGAGGAAAGTTAATATATTATAATATTATATTAATAAATTATACATTTATAATAAACCAAATACATTTTTTTTCTAAAGTTATATGCACGTAATTTTGCATATTGAATAATAATTTTATGTATTTATGTAATTATTATAAATAAGTGCACATTGCCATAACTATTATATTTAAAATTAATAAATTTAAAAAATATATTTTACAAAAATAAAAATAATGTATAAATAGAAGTATTATAGACATAGAATAAAGAGACTAGAAAGTGAATACAGTAGTAAATGTGACTTGTACATTAATTTCATGACAATTTCTATCAAATTTACTATATTTATTTTGGTTGGAAATAACAAAATACCAAACTAAATACATTATAGAGAATAGTTTCTCTTCTATATTGCTGTGTTTGTATAATATGTAATGTTAATTAGATAATAAAAATAAAATAAAAATTATTTGCAAGTTTTTATAATCATTTCTATTTATTACCTACACATAAAATAATAATATATTATAAATAATCTATTTAATATACTTAAATCAGTTACTCTAAAAAAAATTCATTATTTATATAAACTAAAAAAAAAAAAATAATAATAATTGTACTAATATGTTCTAACAATAATAATACACAAATATTAATCGTAAGAGACTATTCTACATTTTTCAAATGTTTTGAGATGAATATTGTGCAATATTATTTTTTAAAAACCTTCCTAACTTCTAGATTTGTTTTAAGAATGTACAAAGAAAGTTAAAGGAAATATTTAAGGTAACAATGTTTTTAAAATTAAATGAAATTTATAATATGTTATATGTATACGGGTGTCTTACAGTATATTAAATAATGTGTTTTGAATTGTAGAGAAATGGTGTTTCTATCATACTATAAATAAAATTAATCTGAACGTTGTAAGAGATACCCTGTATATTTATATTTTTAAAATCAATCATAAAATAATATATATTTTTTTTATTTGATTACAAAATTTTTTTTTTTTTTTACTATAAATTTTAGAGAAACTTAATTAAAAAATATACATGTTTAGATGTATATAGTACTGATTATATAAATAAACACAAATTTGACCATGTAAGTGAGTTATGAAAGTAATCAATTAAATATGTCAATAATTATTGTTTATTATTTTAGGAATTCCAAGTTGATACAGAAGAAGTTTGTAATCATCATCATTCTAAAATAAAGAAATCTAAAAAAAATAAAAAACATAAAAAGAAATCTCGATCAAAATCATTGGCAAGTTAATATTTTTTTTAAATTAAATTAAGGATGAGAATTACTTATTTTTTATTAAACTATTTTATTTAATTATCTTTAAATAATTAAACCTTTGGAGAATTTATATATTTTTTTAATATTATAGATATAAATATATATTTTTTAAATATATTATATCGTATTATAAATTATTTGCCTTTTTATTTTATTATAATTTTTATTTTTATTTTTCGTTAAATTTATATATTCATAGATTTATGTGCTAAGTTAAAAAATGGAAGAAAATTTAATATATATACAACAAGAAAACAGAATGCAATTGATTGTCAAAATATGGCACAAATTCTTGACTTATATCTAAATGTGAAAATAATTTATGCTTATAATGTTGACTATTTTATTTGTATCATAAATAGTGATGTTACGAACTGTTTGATTGTTGAACAGAACAGAACTTCGGTTTGGTTCGAAAATCGAACTCAAATTTTATAATATTTAAACCGAACCAAATACCTAAAAGTTTGGTTCGAAAATTGAACCTTACATTTTTTTGAAGGCCTATTATAAGGTTTATTATAAAAATAAATTAACTTTTAAACTTTTAATACTTATAAAAATACTCAATCATTATTAAATTTTATTTTTAAAAATATAATGTGCCAGGTACCCTACTACTATAAGTTATTAACCAGTAAGTGTACTTAACAAAAATTAGTTAAGTTTATTTAACTTTAAATGTTCAGGTCGGGTTCGATGCAATTTTTATATAGTTCGGTTCTGTTCGTGTTTGAAAGATTAATAATAAGTTCGGTTCGAGTTCGTTAAAATTTTAAAATTGATCGTTCGAGTTCAGTTCGACTTTAATAATCAGGGTTCGTAACATCACTAATCATAAAAATATATTAGATAATAAGTTTAATTTTATATAAAAATTAATATTAAATTATTAATTATTCAATTTAGCTTCAATTCAATTACAGTGAAACCTCCCTTAACAGACACCTCCGAATAGCGGACGTTTTTATGGGAACGGGAACATTTTCACCACTTTTGTATGGGAAAACCTTTAAATACCAGACACTTTTATGGCAATTTAATTTCTGATTTTGATCATTTTTATCGTAAATATATAATAATATTGTAAAATTGCTTAAGAAATATCTAATTTAATGTTACTACAATACATTATTATACTAAGTACAATTATAATTTATCTTATCCGTCCATATCGCGTCGATAAAAACATTTTTCTAGTTTATGTTCTGTGATGTTATGCTATTCGTATATTTTTAGTAGGTGCGTATAATGTATTTAGTTGTATTTGTGATTCCAATACATACGGATGTATTCATAAACGTATTGTGGTACACAATGGCTAGTAAACGAAAAAGATTTAAGTCTAAAAGAAAAAAATTGTGATTTTTGAATTTCGAGCTTGTAATACAAATATGGGTGTTCGTGCGTGTGCAGACAAGTTTAGTGTTAGTAAAACACAAATCGCGGATATCAATACAAATACATACCTATATCATTATTATACATATGTACAATTATATAAATGTTGTAATATTATATTATGTAGTTATTATTTCTCCAAATTATTTTCGAAATATTTTTTCCCTCTGAATAACGGATAAAATTACGGCGACTGAGAGTGCCCGGTATTTAAAGGTTTCACTGTAGTTTAATTAGTTTGTAGTATTGACATATGATTGATTTAAAAAAAATGCTATATTTTATAATGTAATACATGCAAATTTAACAATAATTGTAAGTAAAACTATTTTTAGGAGTCCAGTGATTCAGATTATAAGTTAAAAAAAAAAACCAAAGAGGATTCACCTGAATATGATATAAGTGATTCTATAAGTCGAATGCGAAAAAATAAAAAGTCAAAAAAGAAGAAACGCTCTGAAAGTCCTCGAATTCAATCTCGTTCTAGGGTAAATATAATATACATATTTACAAATATATTTTTAATTAATTATATTATAATTAATAATATTTTATTTTAATTTTATTTTTAGTCATCAAGTTTAAGAAAATCTGATATAGATGAATTGAAAAGTAAAAAAAATGTAAAATCGTCTGAATTAAGTGATGATGAATTAGAAGCAAAACGAAAAGCATTGCTTGCTCAGTTACATGATGAAATGAACTAAAACCAATAACTTTGTTGTACATAATTATTTTTGTAAACCATTGGATTTATTTTATGAATAAATTGTTTACTTGCAAATATTTCTTTGTAATAAATTTAAAATTTAATATACATAATATAAATATATATATATATATATGATATATTTTCGCTGTTTATAATATTAGTATTTATTAGTATCAATTATTTTCTATTTATGTTTTTTAAATACATATTACTGATAAGTGGATAGCTGATTATTTAGTTAGATTACATATTACCTATGTTCGTGTTATTTTAAAATTAGTTACCTATTTATATGTTTTTAGACTGTTAATTGAAAAATATAATTTAAGTATGTAGTGAATGCCTGAGTATGAAATCAATAATACCGAGTATTCGTTCCACCAGGTTTGTCTTTGATAATAATTTTTGATCTATTAGTAGGTACATATTTTGAAATCCTGTTTTTGCAATTTACTATTGTATAAACAAGTCACAATTTAATAATATATTCTTGTGTATTAAAAATAAAAAATTTCTTTTTATATTAATTGAAATTTAGATATGGTTAATTTGGTGTTCATTTCTCTAATAATTTAATTGAAAAAAGAAAAGCTGATATGGTGTGGGTAGGATGCAGATGTAGAGAAGATAGTGTAGTATTTTGATTAAAATTTGAATACAATGATGAATTACCGGCATTCGAAAAAATATATCGAAGTTCAGTTAGGTAATTATAATGTTCTTATATTTATTAAAATGAATACTTATTTAAATTTAAGTATCAATGTAAGAGTTTTAAAAATGTATCACCTATATAATGCGTAGGTATATTATGTAATATGTATGTGAACATAGGATAACATTTTCAAATATCTAAGTTCAATAATTGCTGAGATGTAAAATATTTAATAACAAATTTATCGTTAATACCCATCCTATCCACCTATAAATTCTAAAATGAGACGCTTGCATGTCCATATCTGATGATTAGATTTCGGTCAAAATCGTTTTTTTGTAGTTTTTTCTATGTGGTGCAAGTTAAATTTTTAGAAATTCGAAATATGGCCTAAATAAAAGACCTACTGGAATCATGTTATTCGTGAAAATCTGAACATTAATTCTGGTTAAAAAGTGCCTGCTTTTAGTAAGTAGTAATTAACTAAGTACCTTAGTTAATTAGATATAATAACAATGGAACGGCTAATGTTACGTTCCACAATAATATAATTTTGACTTCCTAATTAGGAATTATTTGGAACGTTTTAATTGTACATTATTATTAATGAATTTAATTGTGGTAAAAACAAGCAATAATACCTATTATGGTTCATGTTGCAATGAAAGTGAAATGACCCAGTTTACATGGAATAATAAGATTTTTTAAAATTTAAATAAGAATTTATTTTTAATTTGATTTAAAGTACTTAATAATGAAAAATATGATGACTTGTTAGTTGTTCGTATAGGTATAAACATATAAATTGTAAATCTGAAATTTTAAAAATATGTTATAGATGAAAAGTTATTGACAGGGACAAACCTGTCCCACCAGGTAAACTCATAATATAATTATTTATATTATATTTTATATTTTTAATATATAAAAAATAATATGATTTATGATTATGTCTATATAATATTTTTAGATTTTGAGTTAAGCCAATTTTTATTTTTATTTTTATTTTTTATTGGTTTTAGTGTTTTACACAGTGATGCACCTACAATTTTTTTTAATTTTTTTTTATGACTAAACTTAATCATTGATTACAACTTTCAAGGATTGAAATAATTTTGTTGCAGTTTGCGGACTTATCCGTGTTTTAGTTTTGGTCTGACGCTTCGGAACGACAGCCTGACGTGCACTACGACTACACATTCCGAAGATGGAACCTACAACGGTTCCGAAACATCAGACCCAAAACCAAAACACGGATAATTCCTCAAACTACAACAATATTAAACCTAATCATTTTTTTTTTTTTTTTTTTTTTTTTTGTGGCTGTAAAAGTGTTACAAATTTAGATTGCAAATTTCATCTAGTTAATACTATACACAATACCTAATAAATTATAAATGATTTATTTTTTGAAATTTCTCAATAGTTCTTTTAGAGGTTAGAAAAACCGTAAAATTTGTATAAAATATAATTTCGGTGAATTTTGTACTATTCATACGTTGAAAATTTTAGAATTATAATTTACTGCTATTTTGTTTTCAAGTATGTGCAATAATGCAATATTATAAGTTTATAACATAATAATATTATAACTTTGAATAATTTTCATAAAAACTAATTTTTTTTTAATTAATGTTTAATGAAATTTGCCATTTTAGGTTTTAAATTATTCTGAAAGTATTTTGTAGGTACCCATTTATTAAGACATTTAGAATAAATTACTCGTGACGTCATTTCTTTCTTTCTTCGTCACTTGCAGGTTTATATGCTATTCTTTTCCTTTTCTATATTTTCTTAAAAATCTCATTATAATTTGATTTCGTTATTATTAAATTAAATAGGAAATTAAAAATTATGCTAAAATAACAATCGAATCGTGGTATTCTTTGAAAAAAAAAATAATATACAAGTACTGAAGTACCTAATAAAAATTGAGAATTTTGTGGTTTTATAATTATAATAATTACGATATTATTATTGTATTATAATGTAGGTATACTTGTACCTATTTATGCAAAATAGCAAATTTCTAATTATTACCTACGAAATCGAATTATAATAATAATGTAATTTATAGGAAAGGAAAAAATGTATTTGTCGGTTTACTGTTCTTTTTTTTTTAAAAAAAACTCAATTAATTTCTTTAATTAATTTCTCATTTTTGTTTTGTGTAATAATTATAACGCGTATGTATTACTTTGGTATAATATAATTCAAATAGTTGTTATTAACATAACATTATTATTATCGTGGTAACAGTTATATTATATTGTATAAACGCAGTATAGGTTGTGATGTTAATCTCTAAACTTGGTAACGGTAACGAGTGAAATACTCAAAATACATACTCATATTATATATATAATTATATACGAGTACATTACAACAAGTACGCAGTAATAAGACCCTGGTTAAATCCCTGCGAAATGCGATCTTCTTCGATCGTCGTATTCGAACGATATACATATAATATACGCTTTAAACTTGCATTCTGTAGCCTATAATCTATATATAGAATTATAGACATTATGAATATTATGATAATATAATGCCATCGAATCCGAACTAATAATTGACAACATTAAAATACCATAATTTATATACCTATTATATTACTGGTAGTCGATTATTCCATCTGAGTATAATAAAATTGCATAATAGGTATTTATGTTATAAAAAAAAATTGATTTCCGTCTCAAATCAGATAGGTACTCGACTCTCGACTTGTACCTCATTATTCTCTACGTTAAAATACGAAGAAAAATAAAAATAAGAATGGATATACAGACGTAGAAAAGATAAAGAAAGGGACAGGGTGTCAGGGTTGTATTATAATATTAATATTAAGATTAAAGATTTGAATACGACGATAAATCATTTGTGGCATTATGGAAAAAAGAAATCCGCACGATAAATAATTAGTAATAAAAATATACGTATCAAACCGACGATTGCAAAATTTTATCACTTAATATTATGTGAAATATCTGTGCGAACACTCGATGAAATTTTCGAGTCTCTATATCAGAGTGTTATGATTTATATTTTTTTATAAGTTATAAAATAAAAACTCGTTCAAATTATATAGTTTCTGTAAATTATACCGCCGTTCTTCAGTCGGTCTGTAGTAGTTTTTCTTACAAGTACAATAATATATAAACTACATCGAGAAATTCTAAAAATGACCCGAATAAAGTAATAACTCGATTCTTCACCTCTGCAGCTATAAAACATACTCCATTTGTGGTAATTGGCCCATTATATATCCACTCCAAAAAGGTTTTCGTACTTTTGAAAACATTAAAACCGCACGTTATTGTAAGACCATAAATTTAAAAGTCGTGTAAAAAATTGTATCTATTGATTTTTAATATATAAATATAATATTATATATTATTTATATATGGAAGAGTAGGTCATAAAACATAAATCAAATTTTCAGCTTACCGTATTTAAAATCAAAATTTTTATACGCGTTATTATTATACCATATTATTAACCATATTATTATAATGGAAATATCATAATTCATGGATACTATAAAAAATTCCAAATTTAAATGGTTATTCTTATTACTTATATAAAAAAAAAAATTGGATCTGTCGATATATATAATGATTTTTTATAAAATTTAATTGAATAGCGAAATATTATATAATATTGTATGCTTTAATTAAATTTTCAAATCATAAAACACAAAATTACAAATTTTATAAAACATATATTATTAAGAAAAAAATTTGGAAAATTTTCATACATCTATTATATATTTAGATTTAAAATCAAAATAATATATTATAGTTCTCACTTCTCAAATATCATCATGTAGAAATTAGAAAATGATCAATACAATTTCGAAGTTTCTACGACTTTCATTTCTTTAGTTATCATAAATTTTATCATAAAATAAATAAAATCAGAATCGTCAAAATTATATTATATAGTTTCTGGTAATTTTATCGTATTATATTTTATTACTTTTACTGATTTACATATATTGCCATATTGGTATAAGAAAATGATTAAGAAATTTAAAAAGAAATGACCTAAACGAAAGACTATAAATACAACCACATGAAATTTTTTACTGAAATCATGCACTACAATTGGTACAATTGGACCATTATTACTGCTCTAAAAAATATTTTCAGACAAAAGAAGAAAAAAATCCAGTTTCATTGTAAAACCAATATACCGCATTATATTTGCTTCGGTCCGAATCTAAAATGTTGGTGTGATTTAATTGTTAATTAATTTCAATCTCTTTCGTAGGTCGTATAAAAACTAAAATTGGTTTGTATTGGATAATCCCTGTCATATATTTTTATTGACAATAAGACAGAATGTTTACAATATTAATTGTATTTTTAAGGGGATTAATATAAAATA
>JAIUCT010000043.1:515809-532967 GCA_021307375.1 Tetraneura akinire
AAAAAAAAAAAAAAAAAAAAAAAAAAAAACAAAAAATAATCACACATCATTGTAAAACCAATACATTCTTCGCTTCGCTCAGAATCTAAAATTGAATAAAAATAAACTATACCTACAATATTATCAGCGTGCCGATTTAATTTTCTATTAAAAATATTATATTATCCGCTCGATAGTGAACATATAATATTACAATATTACGCGATAACTATTGCGTCGTGTGTACGCAAATAAAAAAAAAAATATATTATATTATACAACACGAAAATATAAAATTGTGAAATGATAATAATGTTATTATTATTTTTAGCTTGTTAGTTGTTGATGAGAACATATTAAATCCCTAGAGATTATCCGCGATTCGAACTGATCACGATGGGGTACGAATCGAAAAAAAAAAATTATCTAATTTCATTTTAAAATATAAAAATAATATTATTTATATCGGAAAAACAACCGTGAATAAAAAAATAAATGACACGGGAATTCAAGGAATATTATTCGTTATAATACGTTTGACATAATTCGTATAATCGTATAAAATTATTATTATTATTTGAACTTATAAAAAAAAAAAATCAAAAATTATATTATCATTATGAAAATCGAACTAAAACGAATGAAATGTTTAATAAAATTAAAATAAATAAATTACGAAATAATATTATTATAATATATAATATTCTAATTTGTTTTTTAGTAGGTAATTATTGCGGTTATAAAGTTTTTTGGGGTTTTTTTTTTATCGAACCGCGATCGAAAAGTACAAAAACATAATCAGACAATAACTTACTCGCAATCACAACGTAATGCACAATTGTAAGTTATATTATTGTAGAATATCATTAATAGAATTAAAATATTATTTACTTTGATGATCTTCTGCAGAAACTTGTCCAATACTTACACGCTGTTAAAACTTTGTTGAGTGCTTGTCGTAGTCTATATACAGTTCAAACACCGATCGCACTTCATTGATAATAATTATTACGATGTACGAGTTATCGCACGCATTCGATTCTTCCGAATGTTCTCATTTCGTTTAAAAAGCATCTAGAATAAAATATTTTAATAACCGATATCATATTATAATATCGATATAATAATATACGTATATTCATTATTCGTGCGGACGCGAGTGACGATCTTTAACGTTATTGTACTTCGATGAACGATTTTTCTAATAAAACTATGTTGGAGTTGACAATTTTGACAATAAATTATGTATTGTATATTTTAAAATAAATTTAAAATTCAACTTTTGGACGACAAAGAAAATCGAACATTATCGTCAAACGAATTTTATTTAGAAAAACCAAGAAATAACATATTTTACTTGAAATAAAATTAGTCGGACAAATACTGACTTGTTTTTTATATATATAATATGTGTAGATCTATATTTATACAAAAGAAAAACGTGATTAAATCGGTCTTTGGAGTCAGTTTTTAGTTTCATTTGAATAAAGACGCTATTATTGTTTTCACGAGTTGTAAACATAGCTTTTTCAATTGAGATTAAAAACCTTTTGATTACGTACTCAAATTTTTACTATTTTGCGAGAAAAAAAAAACAAAAATATGCTTTCAACTATATATTACACTTTTTCCATTACATATTCTAAAATTTTTTCTGTTTTATTCGAAAAGAATCCAAATAATAAATTTAATTAAAATTTGTACGTACATTATAATACTTCTAAGGATTTACGTTTAACATTATGTACTTATTATGTTTTATTCTTATTTGATAACAATGTAATAAAATTCGGGAAGAATAATAACGTCTTAATTGAAACTTGAAAACGTAATCAACAAAAGTTTGTTATAAAATATAATATGAACATTTTTTTTTTAACTTTACTTTATGTTTACAAATTACAGCTTATCCTTAAATTACGTTCTAGAATACGAGTATATTGTTAAAAATAGTTAATGCTTTTTTTTTATTATTATATAATACGTATAAAACGCAACTTAATGTCAATAATTATATTTTTCGCATGGCATAAATTATGTTTAAATATTATACATAATAATAATAATAATATTTATTTTTTTTTCATAATACAGTATTTTTAATACGTCATGAATTATAAGTAGGCATTGAATAAATGCGACTAACCTTAAAACGTGTAATATACGAGAATAATATTATTATTAAGCATTATTATTTTATCGGGGTAAATCATCTCATTATAATTTTTATTTGTCGTGAACTAACTTGTTTTATATTATAATATTATACTTTCTTACTGTATTTTATATTATTAGTCGAAGTAAATAATAACAGCAGTATTACGTTTTGTCGATTTTTGGTAAAATTTAATGTAGTGTGTGCCTATTATAATATACGACATAATATATTTATAGTATAATAAAAGGTCAGGGATTTTTTCTTCCAATATTTTATTACCAATTTGTGTCATGTGGTTTGCAATTTTTTTTTTTTTCATATTATAATATGTAAATAATATGTAAAAGTAACGAAATATCGTTATTTTTTTTAATGTTGTATCGTATCGTTTCATCGTGTGTAATATGCCAGTGACTGTGAATAATATACGACGTACAATATATTGTTATTATTATTTTGTCGGTATACTCGCAATTCAGTCAGTAAAGTTGAAAAGTATATCTGCATTTGCATGGAAATCGCCACAGCCATTCCGCGACCGTTATCAATGTCCGTCCGTTTTACCTGTTTGCGACACTCACAAAGGTATCTCGATTTCTCATCACTTATTTTATCGTTTGATTAATATAATAATAATTATGTTGATTAAAGGCGGTATAATAATAATAATATATACGACCAACTAGTCAGAAGTCTCAGGAAATAATCATATTATACCTATATTATTATTATAACAGCTGTTATACTATAGTAGTTTAATATATGACGTATACTCGCGTCGAAAGTTTTTAACGTCCGCCATACATGTAATAAATACTTATAATATTATTATGAACACCGATAATGTAAAAGTATAAATAATAATTAAACGATAGTTTGGTGTAATATTTTATTATTTTCCGCCTGCGCCGTTGTCAGCGTATTTATAAGAATATATTATAACACGGTAATTAGTCCAATGATTTTTTTTTTTTAGTTTTGAATATTTTATAAAACAGACGATACGATATTATGAATATGTCAACACGTAATATTCATATCATAATTTTTAGTTTGAGATTGATGAATCACTCTTATTCTACGCCAAAGTTTTATTATATTATGTTAATATTCGGTTTTTGTATCTCCAGCCATGAACTATATTATACGTTAAACAAAATATTTATATATTATTTATAAATAATATTTATATCGCACACTATAATAATTACATATAGGTAAAATTATTATATTATGTAAATTTATTAAAAATGTCAATATTAATTAGAGTCTTTTTTTATTTTGTTAATGATAATAATGAATATATTTATCGAAATAATTAATTATAACAAGTTTTAATACTGTTTAAATGTGTTATCAGTTCATTATTGATTATGCTATTGAATAATATTATTTTAATGTAGGTATAGGTACATAATTTGATCACGTGACGTTTTCCAATAATTATTTTAGTGGTTTATATTATTATGCTTATTTTTGTTCGTGAAAATACAACCGGGTTAATGTAGGTAATACGCAATATAAAAACGAGTTGTGTTTAGATCTAATAGATTGTTAAAACTACTCAAATAAGCGTTAGCCGTTAGGTATATAAATACAAGATTTAAATCTAAAATAGATTATCTGGATAAATACTATATTATCTGCTGAGGTTTCTTTTTATACGTGCATACTGTATATTATAGTTTAAACTGTCGTTTATTATTACGATAAAAATAAAATTCACGCGTGTCAGCGAAATAAGTACATAATATAACCTAGTAGTCAGTTTCCATTCGACTTTTAAAACTTCAAATATTTTCGAAACTCTCACAAAAAGAAATTTAAAACATTAAACTATCAATAACATAAAAATATAATTATTAATTTACACAAATATAATTTTTTAAATTATTTTAATATTAACAATAATAAATTTAAAATAAGTTTAAAAACTACACATTTTGATAAATTAAATTTTTTTGTAAAATTCCGGTAAATAATTTTTGGACCAGGAAAACATAGAGTTTTCATAAAGAATTTCGCAGAATGTATAAATGTAAATGTAAATGTAAATGATCTACTGAGAATATCAGTAATAAGAAAACGAATAATCGCTTCCGCGAATTATACGCGTGTACTCGTATGTATGTGCTCTTGTTTCAAGTTATTAGTAGTTAGTACCTTGTAGTTATAATCTTGTCAAGATAAGACATAGATCGTACTTAACATTTCGTTTCAGCTTTCAGGAACGAATTGTTATAAACATTTAAAAATAATCATGTTTTAATTTTTTCTCATTTGCCAAACAAATTGCAGAAATACTCAAAACAAAACAAAACAAATTAAATGCACACACACAAAAAGGAAATGTGGGCTCAATTTTGAAAAATTCGAAAAATGACGGGTCCTTTAAAAAGTGTCTACAGACGTATAAAAAAATATAAAAAGACACGTCATTGTAAAAACAATACATTCTTCATCTTCACTTCTCTCAGAATCTAAAATATTATATTTTTTTGTCATAATCATCCATTTAATTAATTACGTTTTTAATGCAAATAATTGGTATTCAATGAAAATTAATTCGGGTAGTGAAAAATAAATTATACACCATTGTTTAACAACTATTTTTTGTTTTTTTTTTTTTTTTTTTTTTTTTTAAACATTCAGTATTTTAATTAAATTAAGTAAACTTTATCAATTAATTCAATAAAATCATATTATTCGTATAGACAAAAAGACAGCATTATGTTAATTATCTCAGAAGTTAATATATAACAGTTGAAAAAAAAAATTATATTGATCACGAAAAATAATTGGTTTGATAAGTTAAACATAAATGAAAATATTCCAATAAAAATATTGTATTTTCGGTCTGATGTTCCATCAAACTGACAACAAATAATATCTGTATTAGAAATAATTGTGGGTTTAAATTATTATTTTAAATCGTTAATAAATGAATATAAAAAAATCGTTGTATTTTTTAAGTGTATAATTTACAAGTTTCTTTGTAATATTAAATATTAATGTTAAACAAACTTCGTTGTAGTATTATATTATTGTTATAGTAGACAGGTAATATAAAAATTAAATATTAGATACCTACGTACAAATCGAACCGGACACAGTTTTCATATTTAATAATCCTGAAATTTATTTTGTTTGTGTACAAAGGATTTATACACCGGTTCGTATAGCTCACGGGGTAAACAATATTATCCCAGACATATTTATATTGGGTATATACAGGAAAAAATGTTTGTGGACGTTTCTACGTCTCGAATTATATACTTATAAAATATGTATTGTTTCAGTTTTCTCTTTAGCATTGTGTTTAGAGATTTTCTTGAGCATAATAAAATGCGTTATCTGGAAATTATATTTACCCCGTGCGATGATTTCAGTTTAATCTTTACTACAATATTGTATAGTGTGAATTGCGGACAATATTGTGTTTTTTTTTTTTTTTTTATTGATAGATGTGAACGAACTTTCGACGCTTTTAAACGATAATATTATCAACAACTATAATAATATGGGATAGATATTTTGACGAAAATTTGTATTCCGATGTTAAGACGGCAACAATAAAAATAGATATTAAAGTAATATAACATAATCAATAAAAAATCTTGTTTTGTCGACAGTGATAGGTACAGAATTTGAAATAAATTCGTTTTCTGATATTTCTTATCGCGAATTCAATCGCGATTCACGAACGCCATCTGCAGATTCTACGAAATAAGTAGGTAAATTAATGGTAAAGATAGAACTAAGTGGGCATGTACTTGGTCTTGGTCACACACAGATGCAATTTCAAGAAGAGACAAAAGTAAATCTCAAAATGTACGTTTAATGTATTATGTTTTATTATATTTCGTAACGATAAAAATAGTAGTCAATACAATAACAATCGTGTTTCAGTTTTTATACTTAAATAAGTTTCAATTTATTAAAATATTACAAATATTTTTTATTTTTTCAAGAAAGTGCAAGTTCCCCGTTGAGTTAGGTTAGGCTAATCGTGAAAGTTAATGGTCAAGGACAAAGTTACGTTAATTTAGGTTTAGGTGTACCTAGGTTTGGTTTATTGCAGAATGAAGAAAATTATGGGAAATTAGTTCCCTCAGGACTATCGATTCAAATCTTGACAAATCGGACATTAGAGGACGTGATAACGATGACGGCCAACCATAAAGTGAGCTGACGTTGTCAAAATCGTATAAATAGAGATGGTACAAATAGGGTCATTGCTAACCACATAGGAACAGTTAATTATACACAGCGTGTGAAGATTAATATGAAGAAGGGGAGTAGATGCGATAAAAAAGAGTATATATAACGTAAAAACGACGTTTATAAAGTATAATATTTTACCTCGTACGTCGAGGAATCACCGCAACAGTTCATGCGAAAATTGGCAAATTCGTACGGACACGCGCGGACATAGTCTGAGAGTGAGGAAACCAACGCGAAAATATTGACTACCGATAACTACTAAAAATATAATATAGGTATCATTATATCAACGAGTACGATGAATCATTGCAATTTATCTATCCATCATCAGGAAAATCATTTAAGGTGACCAGACCTCAAAGTTATACAGAAAATTAAACGTATAGAATAAATCAAATAAATTAAAAAGTTAAGTATAATGCAACAGGAACGAGATCACACTAAAGATATTTGTAAAATGTATGTTAAACTTTTTATCGCCAACCTTACAATAATATTTTTCATAATATACTAATATTTATGACATTTATTTTTACATAATTTCATATTATATTATAATAATATAATAAATTAATATATTGTTTTTTCTTGGAACATATTATATCTTATGAAATTTACAAGTATAAAATATTATATAATTATGTGTATTATTTATAATTCTGTTAGTTTTATATTATGTAGGTTCGTTTGCAAAGTTGAAAATTAATTAGAAGTTACGTTATATGTTCCTTTGCATTTTTTTTTTTTTTTTTGAAGCATATAGTAATAATTTAAAACTTTAATTTATAAAGAACTGAAGTTTAAGTTTTTGTAAGATGATAATAATCCAAACAAAGATTAATCGGTGATAAAATTTAATAACTGCAGTGGGTACTCTCTTTGTCTAAGACATTATATATATATATAAGATATAACCTAACATACTTATACGAGTATATATGAGCTAACACGGTCATAATGTGTTTGAAAATTGTTTATATATTATAGTACTACCACAGTTTGGGATTAAGTGAAAAATGTGGAGCCAATTCCCATAACGTAATACCCAAAGCAATAGATATTTTTTTCATTTTTATTTTATAATGGTAATAGATATTAGAAAAATTTACTATTAAAGTTTTGAGCGATTTTGTATTTAATTTTTAAAATTATATCTCGTATATTAAATATTATTTACTTTTATGCGCGTCTAAAATATCATAACTTACGTGTCTTGTAAAATTTAATATTTGATAATTTATAGTATTACAACTGTAATCGTATAATAATAATATAAAATATGTACAATATAATTTTTATAAAAAGACATAGAAATTATGTTCGTTTAAGAATTGTGTATTTTTTTGGAAATTAATTTCATTAACTAATATGAATTAAATAATTGAATGGAATTAAAATAATTAACTTTTGTTGTTTTTCGGCTGTAAAAGTGAAGATCATAAAATTATTGTTATATAATTGATTTGATTAAAAAAATAAATAAAAAAAATATAACTATACATTTAGCAAAATTTTACGAATCACAAATTCCATAATCGTATAGTACATTTAATAAGTTATAATAATATTATATAATTGATATAATATTAATTCTATTCTAGCGTGAATAACCGATACAGAACTGAATCGAATCGCTGTTACGCAAAATTCGTATTTTCCAATCGGAAGAACAATTTCGAAACGCTATTAATTGATTAATCATAGACCGTCTAAAATTGCTACCATGTCAAGCTGCAAAATAGATAATAGTTTGTTTATGATATGGCCAGTCAAAATAGATAAGAAGTGGAAAGATATCAAATATTGTTGATGTTAATTTTTTACATCTAAAAGTATAGTATAATATTATGAAATAGAATTATTTAAACGTTCGTCTTTCAGAGACTGTTCATAACGAGGATTTCTATAAAAATATAAAAAAAATAATATTTCAAATATAATTTTATTTTTAATATAATATCTAAAATTTAGTTTTATTTCTTCCAAGTCACTACTTGGACTAACTCATCACTATGAGTTTAAGTAAAATATGCTATACATGTAATTATATTGAATTAATGTACCTATACCGGTTATAAAAAAAAAAATTCTTTCCAATAACTGTAATAGAACATTTTCCAAGACAAGTTATGTTTTATTTTATTTTCTAACCTGCAGAATTCATATTATTACATAGTATTATTTTAAGCGCTCCAGAAATTGTATAGAATCATCAATAAATATATTTTACTTTCTGTATTCATTCCTAATTCGATTTTAGTTAATACCGATACAAAGTTCTTAATTTATAAAGTTTAAACTTGTCAAACTATATTATTATAATTGAGTGAAAATCACTTTTATCTTCTTTTATTCCGTCGCAGACATTGATTATTACTTAGCTATAACTATTATAAGTTACACAGGTTGTTGTAATATTAAAACAAAAATTTATAAAATATAATATTATTGTTTGTATTCAATTGAATATATTTCATAAAATTTATGAACTTTTCAAGACGGAATAATAATATGACTGTCACAATATAATATAAAAAAAAAACATAAATTTTCCTAACGATATTAATTTATAATGATTTTAAATTAATATTTGGTGAATGCATTTTAAAACGTTATCAGAAATTAAAACAGAGAATTTGTATTATTAAAATTCAATTAATTATTTAAACGACAAGTCGAGGCACTTTTATAGTATTAAATATTTCAATCATAAAAAATGCTGTTGGAAATGCATATATTATATATATATATATATATATGACTATAGAAAATATAATATATAATAATACCTAAACTGGGATTTATGAATTATTTATGCACGTATATGAAGAGAAATTCGAGAGTAATTTACGCTAAATTATTTAAACTGAAATATAATAGCATTATATGCCACAGAATAAATTATACAATATGTAAAAAATTATTAATTATTTTACAATTATTTATAATTATATACATTAGTTATTTAATTTTAGATTCTGAGCGAATCGAAGAAAATTATTGGTTTTACAATGATGTGTGTTATTTTTTTAGTTTTTATGTAAACAATTTTACTACCAGATAAAATGGTGCGATTCCTCGAGAGCATATAATTCCAGTTAATAATATTATCTAGTTGATACTTTATTTAAGTCGTTTTTCAAATTTCTCAAAATTGAGTTTATAAGACAGGAAAAACTAACAAAAAATAACGACAATGTTCATGGAAAATGAAATTTTCACGAAATCGAGTTGAATATTTTACGATAATTCTGGCTACATTTAATTTAGAGATTTGAAAACTTTATTGGCCATTTATAATAGGTACTATAATATTAATCTAAGTATATTATAAGATTTCGTCAGAATTATGTATATTAAATGCGATGGATTTTACATTGAAATTTTAATCAAAGTAGAACACTGTTCTTTCCACACCAGTATCAACTCGTCTTTTATTTATTAGATAAGTATACTAATTATAAAATATAAATATTATATTATTATATAATGTATTACACAACTGATAATTATGCTATAGTTATGAATAAATCAATATTATTATTGTTGTAAATAGATTTTAATATAATAAGATTCAAAATCACTTCTTTACTAATTTGCTCAAATACTTTGATAAATACGAGTATATAAATAATATGTTAAATTTGTAAATCGTTTCTCTATTATAATTTTTTTTTTGTGCGTTATATAATTTTATTTCGATATGTAAACATTTGCCAATTCAATTATTTATTTATACTTTACAGATAAATTTAAAGCCGTTAATTCGAAAGAAATTAAATATTTTTAAACATAACGATTTTATTTTAATATATATATAATACCAACGCATTTTAAAATTATTATATTATTCTCAAATTATTGTTAGTGTAAGAATGTGATGAGTGTATAACGTAAAATTTTCCTATTATGTACGCCTTGTATCTATATCTTATTCGGTTTCGCTTACAGTTTGTACTGTATATTAAAAACACATCACGTCATCATGATGGTCTCATTAACCAAATTTATCTCAATTATAAGTCGGATGATAATGGAACAGTAATTGATGGATCTATTCATCAGAACTCATCATAAACTCGTTGTGAACAGATGATTAAATAACTGTGCTCTAAAAAAAAAAAAAAAAAAAAAAGTCAATATACAAAAATAGTTTGATTTTGTATAATATTCAATTTTCTATTAAAATCTATTCGGTTATCGTCAACTATAATTTAATTTTAATATTGTAGTTGAATTAATCTCACGTCTATCATCATAATGTACCTATTATATCAAAATAACGATCCGGACGATTATTATTTTACGAGAATTATTTAATTATAGGGATTCATACGACGTTCATCGGTTTCGGCCACCCTGTAACGTGTACAGTATATCACGGTATATCGTGTATAATTTTGTTATCTCCTAAAGAACCGACAAACGGTAATAATCGGAAATCGTCGAATATCGTCTTACGACTAAACAATACGTGCAATATAATATACGGTTTATAAGCTGATATAAGGTACATATTACACCTATATTATAAAACGATACGCAATAATACTCTATATTAAACGCTCGTATGGACCGTATTATATAGAGGAACGTATTATACAATAACCGTCTGACGTTATTAGAAAATTAATCTCTATATGAATATTCGTAACGTAATTTCATACAATAACCGAAACCATATCACCGTGCGTAGTTGTATTATGTATTATATGCTAATATTCTCGTACAACTCGTAGAAGATCAGCGTACTTAGTATTAAACTCGGTGGAAAAAAATGAAATGAATAGGTACCTAAAAATTTTAGCAGATCTATAAAGATCCAAATCGTCACCCGGATTCTGCGTTAAATCGCGGACGCGTATATTATGTAAAATAACATCATTCGATTTCTTCGCATACGTCGTGTGAACCAGCTATAATATAATATTATAAAACACGGTTAGGCTAACGCGTATCTCTCTCCTCGGCGGCGTCATGGAGACGTTATTTATTACATTTTACGTAAATATAATATGAATATATTATATATAAATTTATAAATTTTTTTTTTTTTTTTTAGATAAAACGTTTTTATTCTTGTTTTTCGGCTTCGAATCGAAAATTTCACCACACGTCGGATTCAAATGTACTCAGTTTAGATACACACACATTTAATTGGTATAGTTTATAATATATACGAGTACCTATTTCACAACATGACGGAAGACAACAAAGAAGAGTACTTTGTATTATTGAAATGCATGAGAGATTTGAAAAAAAAAGTAGACGAATTGGTGAACAAAAATTACGAGGGAACGGGTATATATGGATAGAATTATAGAGTTGTTAATCGATCGCGTAATTGATTTATACCGATGTAAATAATATTATTAAAATGTTGGTTTTTAATAGCCGTTTTAGAAATAACGCATTTGCGAAATTGCGTTGAACAAATTATTCAGAAATATTTATCGGATACGAATCGCGATAACAATAATATTTCGAAATACGTTCGAAATTCGAACGGAGTAGAACATTCCACGAAGTCCAGAGTGAAGTACGCGGTATTCATACTTATAATATCGTCCGGTTTTATTTAAGTTGGTTTATTAATACATCGAAAAAAAAATTTAATATAGATGAAAGAACTTATTGATATTTCTTCGAGTTTTCGCACTCAAATTGATGTTCTCAAGTGTAATCAGAAAGACGATAACAAAGAATGCGGTCGAATTACAAATTTGAACGATACCAAGTGAATATTATACTTCAATCGTTTATTTTCGTTTAGTTTTAATTTTGATAATTCATGAATAAAAAACAGTTTTTTCATTGTTAGATAAACGAAGAATAAGAAATATAATATAAAAAATATATATGACTTATTATATTATTAGTATATACTGGACTACTGGATTATATATTTATGATAAATTTAAGGGTTAATTTTCTAATTTATATACAAGATGATGATTATAAGGATATTTTATTTTTCGTTTATTGAAAAAAAAAATAATATATTTCTGACGTTATTTTTTATAATTTATAATTATTTAATTTATTATATCATGAATTGAAAAATTGAAATTTATTAATTAAAAATATTATGATAAATAATATGTATAGATAATAACTTCGAGATATCTGAATCGAAAAATACTGAGAACTAATAATAATAATAAATTAAATGATATCGGTAAAACAAATGTTTATAAAATAATTATAAATATAATGACGTCAAAAATGTCATATCTTCAATGGATGATAAAAATTCCTAAAAATCAGTAACTTGATAAAACCTTGTGCGTACCATTAAAAATACAAAATTTTATATTATATTCTATAAAGTACCTATATATAAACTGGCTATCGTAAAATTTCACAAAACGTAAAAATTAAAAAGTTATTTTTTAAAATTACTTGCGAGATAATATTAAATTTAAAATAAAATATAAATATATATGGTAATATAAAATAATAACTCATCGTGTTACCCAACTAATAATTTTAAATAAAACTAATTAAATTAAAATATATTACCATAACGAATTAATGATCAATAATAAATAAATTAATAATTAATTACTTGTAGACCTTTGTATAGCCTGTATGATATTAAAAAAATATATTAACCTGTATATTATTACATATGTTTACATCTGATAATTTACATTTTAGCAAAGAACATTTAGATAAGCACGAAAAATGTGGAAAACAATTAAAACTATACGAACAATACATCATTGAATTAGAATGCCGTTTGAAAGAATTTTTAAATTTCGTGTTCATAGATAATCGATCGGATCATAGGCAAATAGTGGTACGACGAAAATGTTTAAATTATTTATTTTATTCGCACGTTCGAAGTAAAAACGTTATGTTTTATTTGACTTCACGTATTGTTTGTTCATGTACGCACAGAAAGAAATTCGACTACAGACGTCAATATTGAAATTGAAACGAAACGAGTCCCATTACAAGAACAAAGTAATCAGACTGTCGCAAGAATTAGGTTCAGCGAGGAGAAGATTGGAAGAAAGTCAAAATCATACAGACGAATTGGTTTTGAAAATCCAGTTAAGACTTTGTGTTCGCTATAATAAGTTTTTAAAGTATCCGTTATTCATTTATCAAAAAAATAACAATAATTCAATACGGTGTAGATGATTGTTAAAAGTTTTAAAGTTTAGAATTGTACGAAGAAAAATCCAGGTTCAGCGTAGTGCTCATTATTTAGCGCAAAATCGCATTGGAATTATTATTAATAACGTGCGGAAATGTGACAAATTATATAATTGAACATTCGACGATATAACTCTCACGAAGGAAAAAGAAACACATTTTTTCTTTATGAGCTAATCGTATGATATTTTGTATAAGAGGCACCCCTGGCATCATGCATACTCGTCATAGTTTGGGAAACTTTCTTTTCGCGTGTTTTCGACTTTTCACATATCAAAATAATTTTATATTATTAATTTATTATTATTATTATTATTATTATTATTATTATTATTATGTGTTTATTATAACGATACAAATATTGTTATACAGACAACTGAAACGAGTCGCTGAAAAAAACGCTACTAGTTCGGCGAATTTGGCCAAATCGTTGTCGTCTGTCGCTGTCGAACTTTCATTTTCTTGCTGCGATCGTCGACCGACAGCAACCCGCGACGATCTCGACCGACGAGAAGACAACGCGTGCGTGCCAAGTGAGATGAACGTCGCTTTGTCTTCCGCAGCCCCAAGCTGTCAACCGGAGGATGGTTCGCAAACTTTTCCCAGGTCCACGTCACACAGCACTCCGAATTGGAACAGAACGTGTGATCAGAGGACGGACGTTTCCAACGATCGTCCAAACGATTGTCCGGTGAATAATTATATATAATTAATATTATCGTTTATAGTATATAAATAGATCTATCTATCTTATATTATGATAACGAGTCGACAAAGAACGTGTCGCAGATAAGAGGAACAAAAAAAAAAAAAAAAAAAAAAAAATGGTTTGGAATTTTACCGAGTATAATATTATGTATAATCGTAAAATATTTGCAAAAATTTTCCAAGTTTTGATATAATATTTTTATATTATAGAATCGATATCATATAACAATTATTATTATTATATTCTATTATAATTTAAAATAATTCGATACCACTTTATACCCTTCTTATTTTTACGTATAATACGGTTTAATTTAGACGTTATTAGGTATATTTGATATGATTATGATTATTGCGCACACTGGCGTTAAAATCTTTAAAAAGGTAAAAAAAAACTTTTCACAGTCGATTCACTGCGATGATTCGATGGACGGACCGCCGTCGAAACTCAGCTTGATTTGTAAAGTCTGTAGAAACGGAATCGCGGAAACTGACAGAAGCAGACCGTCATCTTCGCAGAGTAAGCGTGATATGACTATAGAGAAACGTAATATCGTCATCGATAATAACATTCGATTAATTTTTTATTTGGGTTCGCAGACGAAAAAATCGAAGCCACCACGGATTTATGTGATATCGCGTCTCGTGAAATGATTTGCTGCATCTGCCAAAATTGCGATGCAGAAGAACCGAACAACAAATGTCAAACAATAAAATAATCGATTTCGACGTGTTAATTAATTCTTAACATACATTAATGAACACATATTTTAACGTACCTATTAAAATTACGCCTCAACAAACTCTGATTAAAAAAAAAAATAAAAAAATTTTTAATTAATTCAGCTGAAATCGAAATTGATTTTCTTGTTTGTTAATATTATTATTTTTATTCGAATCGAATTTTCTTTTGATTTTCCCGTTGTTCGTTTCATTTTCCTACGTGAATTTATACATCACTTAACCATCCCACATTCCCATATTTTTTTTTATTACCTACCAATATTAAAAATTGTTATTATCAAGCAATAAAAATTGTTGACCTAAATCCAGTTTTATATAAAAACATACTTACGTGGACGCATCACTATATAAGGTACAACTACTATACTTATAATAATTATATTATGTGGACTTGTTTTAAGAGAGGTATAATAGTATACATGCAAACGTATATTCAAGGAGAAAAAAAAATTGTAAATAAACATACATCTATTGCAAACACAAATTATCGCGCGAAAATTTAATTAATTTCGACTACGATATTATTAAAATTTAAAATACCTACTCGTAGTATTGCTCGTGAATATTTCCGTGATTGAAAATGGCTTTCAGTTATTACATATAATAATATTATTTCTTTGTCTTCTCAAACAAACTCATATCATTATAACCATTTTATTTTTCAATGATTTTATTACTGCAGTGATGCTATATAGTAAAATTCATTTTTTTTTTTATTGCCATCGTCTAATCAGACTTATATTCCCATAATGTATTTATTTTCCCATTGAATATACGAATGCATCTAGACAATGTTATTGTTATTATTATTATTATTATTATTATTATTGCGGACGTTTATATAGTATTAATTTTATCTCGTATTCGCAGTAACCTATTTTCAAAAATACGTTTAAATGACAATTTATTTTCTCGTCCCAAACTGTATTATTATTATTTCTGTACAATAAGACTTATGCTTAAATATCATTGCTTTCTTCTAAACAAAATATTAAATTGTACATTATACGTGTACACTTAGGTCTATTATAATAATAATAAATTATATCTGTGTATCCGAAATCGTATTATTATGTTCACGAACCGAATTATTAGTTATTAGTTTATTACATATAATATCAAAATATTTTAAATTTTTAACAAGTTGAATAAAAATTAAATTATTGCCCACTATATACATTTTTATTTTATGGGGATTAAATCATTAATTTTATTGATAATTTCATCTTCTAATAAAGAGAAAAATAGAATACAACAAACATAAAATATTACTTCTTTTTACACACACACACACACTCATATTATTTTACTTGCTGCAGACAATTCACAACTTGACCAATTTATAGATATTACGAACATAAAATTTAATCGTATTTTCTTTAATTAAAATAAGAAAAAATTATAATTATTGATACATTGATTACAAAACGTACAGTACTATTACAGTATTATTTAAATATCGCATGAATACGAAAAGTTAAGTCAGGTTTTATATTACTGCTGCGATTTTATTGTGTTTTATAATATGATTCAATAGTTTTATTGTAATATCATGTTCAATTCTTCAATTACGGACGGATATATTACGAAAATTTAGAACACTGTAGTTAAGTATTCAGATTTTTAAAATTTGGATATATTTAATTCCATAATAATTATTATTATATAATTTAATTTAGTATATAATATTGCAAATTAATTTGATTTACATTTGTATTTATTTATATATAAGGCGTAGGCCTACATTGATTTGTTTAGAGTTATTTATATTATTACTTTTAATTATTCTATTAACGCAATATTTACAAAGTGAGTGTGAGCTTTAGTCTATTAAATACGAAATGGTTATAAATGATTATTATTATGATTAGCCAATAGAATTTGAAGCGTAAATTACGAAATAGAATATGTGAATAAACACTCGTAAATTAACAATAATTGAGATAATACGAAGGTGCTTGGCATGAAAATATAATGTACATGGAATTGTGAAAAATAAAACTTTTTTTTTTTTTATTAAACAATAATATTTAATAAAGTTTTTTTTATTTAAATGCTGTAAAACTGTAAAATATTGCCATACGTATAAATAATATATAATATTGAATAAATTTAATTGCATGGTATTATTATTATTATTATTATTATTATTATTATTATTATTATTATTATTATTATTAT
>JAIUCT010000043.1:546190-561681 GCA_021307375.1 Tetraneura akinire
TTATTATTATTATTATTATTATTATTATTATTATTATTATTATTATTGTTATCATCGAATAAATTTGTAAAATACTATAGATTGATCAATATCATAATATTATTCCTGAACGTAAGCGGGTGTATTGATTATATTATATGCGAATTGAGTGAAACTGAGAACCGGAAAATTATTTTTTTTCGGTTGATGATCTTTAATGTATTCCAGAGGTTATGATTATTCGTTTTTATCTAAAAACAACCCACGCGTAGTAGAAAACGGTAACTATATTATTTCGTCATGTTATAATAATGTTTGAGTGTTTGAATTTTTAAGCTTCCATATTTTGTCGGGTCGATGAACGTATGGAAAATCGTAAATTTTAATTATTTCCATAGAAAAATAATACTATTATAAGTTATCCTGTTATCACTTATCAGAATTAAATTTTATAACGGCGTTAAAGTGTACGTCCATAACGTAGTCTAATGCAGTTATGTATATTATTTTAAATTTATAACTATAATAAACACTATGAATATAATATATTATAATATAATAAATTAAAGTTCGTCGAAAAATAGTATAATATTTCGTAAGATTAAAAAACAAAAAAAAGTATAATATATAAAATAGGTAATATTGTAATATTATTAACGAATAACGCACATTAGTATTTTGTTTTAGTAACGTTGCCATTGTTGGTATTTCGGTAAAATAGTTTTCTTGTCTTTTTAATAATAATTGAAAAAAATGTTAAAATATAATTTGTTCAGTTTTATCAGTTAAAAAAAAAAAAATAAATAAAAATAAAAATATTATATCGTAGGTAGTTTAAATTTTTCACTGGAATTCATTACTGTTCGTGATAATTCCGATAAGTATATTCATAAAAAGTATCAATATTCAAAATTAAATACATATCGAATTTAACGATTTAAAATAAATAAATAATCATGAATAATTTGTTGTCAACGATAAAATAAAATCGTATTTTAGGTTTTAGGTATTTTCATATTATTATTTTATTATTTTACACACGGATTACAACAATTTTTCATAATATTATTTTAAATTATAATATGATTAATATTATTATTAAAAAAAACTTTCAATTGTATTTTATAATGATTTATTTTCAAAGGTACTTTGACCAGTCGTATATTATTAGATTATTTTGTAAATTTAATTTATACTATGCCGTTAGACAATTTAATTATAAAATACATCTATAAAGTTTTCACCAAAGGTACCTATTGCGCATAAAGTTTTTCAGAAATTCAAACATTATAAAATTCTTAAAAATAATAGCGTGATTTAAAACAATTAATAGGTAGGTACCTACTTGGAAATCGCGGAATCAAAGTAAAACTATTTAGAATATACTGCACGTATAAAATATTTATATAATTTTTAAATACTTTTTCTGATTTTTATCTTGATTGATTAATTACAATAGATTATTAATTATTTTCACTTAATTTATACTTTAAATAAATCATGTACATAATATAAAAATACAATAATTAAAAATACAACGAAAACATAAATTTTCAAAAATTCAATATCATTTGCCTTATTCAAAAATGCGTTAAATTTCATATATAATTATTTATATAAAATTTATGGACCTATCTATGCTTGGAATTTAAATTAAAGTAGGATGTATAGTTATAAAAAATAAAGTGTTTTGCGTTTATTTTAATATTTATATTATTATGTCTTTGCACTAATCTTTAAAGTTACTATACGTCTATACGGTGTATATAGTACTATTTGTTTTAATTATTTTTATTAAAAAAAAAAAAAAAAAAAAACATTAAAAATCATAGTTTATGAATGTTTTTTTTTTACTATATTTTTATGATTACTTAATATTTCAATGAGTACAAAAAGATATAAAATTTATAAACAATTAATTGCAAATTGTAAATTAATTTTAATAACCAAATATTAAAAAAATTCTTGAAAAAAAAATATAATATGTTATATTTTATAATATCGGATAAATTATAAATTAAAAATTATTATGCATATATAAATAACACGTATGAAGTTTTATATTATAAAGAAGAAAATATTAAAAATTCGCAATAAAACAAGTTTAAATCAATATTTATACATTAAGGTTCAGTACAAATATGCATAAACGTTTTCAAACGTTTATCAAGATGTATAAATGTATAATACGTTTTATTGATGTAAAAAATATATAAATTGGTTTTTTTTTTAACATACCTAGGTTATTAAAAAAATTTTATATTTTAGTTTTGACTATTAATGAGTATTTATATTTTTTTATACCTAGTGAACAATATTTATTATTTACTTATTTAGTAATTACTGTTTTGTAAAATATATTTTATTCCTATTGTTATTATTAATAATGAATAAGCAAGAATTAATTTAGATACTTATATTATACTCATTTATTGTTTAATCTTGATTAATTATTTTGTAATATTGAAATTTCAGTAAAAATTGTCATTAAATTCCATATTGTCCATATAATGTATAATTATATAAACGTACTATTCTAAGTTAAAAAAATAAACAAAAAAAAAACGTTTTTATTTTTAAGTTTTAGATTCTGAGCGAAGAGAAGAATGTGTTGGTTTTACAATGAAGTGTTTTTTTTTTTTTTTTAATTGTATTAATTACGTAATTGCAAAAATTAATATTAGAATTTACTAAATAATATCATTCAATATAGTCACACATTTTGATTCGTTCATAAAAATCACAAAAACAAAAAAAGTTTCTGGTTAATAAAAATAAAGTATTTCTATTAGTCGTATTGATTTAGGTTTTACCTTTCGAGCAGTGGGTTCAATTGATTTGTAATTTTAGTTTTTTTTTTTTTTTTTTTTTTAGGGAGAAAATCTTACGTTTGCTCTTTCATCTTTCGTCGACGATCAAATTAATGAAAAAAAGAAAAAGAAACAAACAAGATTAAAAAAAAAAAAGAATCAAAAAGAAAGTAAAAAATTAATAATAACGATTTGTTTCGGGTGGGCGAATAAGTGCCCAGAACAGCAGCGAATAAGATGTATAAATAATATATAAAAATATGTACGTATATTAAATATTGAAAAATTATATATCGACTTTTACTCTTGCATTTCTTTTTGGCCGTGGACAATGAGAGAGACGTTTTATATAATAAAGATAATAAGTTAGAAAAAAAAAAAACAACGAAATGTACAAGTCATAGAATTACGTAAACCCGTTTCGGTGTATTTTTCATTTTTCATCCCGGATATCTTCATCGAGATATCATTATAATATTGAACTGGGGACTGTAACCGGCACAACGACGAAGGGTTAAAAAAAGGATACGGCCGAGTATTCGATTGATTGAACGGCGGGACCCCCGAGGTGAAAATATAAACGTCGTCCTGCGGATGGACGGGAAGTGTACGGTTAAGTGATCTGACGACATGAAGGGACGACCGTGCGAAAAGGCCCGTAGGGATTCGAGATTTCGAGTCGATTTCGAAAAAAAAAGTTCCCTCGCCGGAGCACGTTCCGTCAATGGGTTTCTTCTAGTGAGCACGTAACTGGGTCGGCCGACGTGAATACGTTCGAGAGCGCGCAGGCCGTTCTGACAATATGACATCGAGATTCAAAAAAAAAAAAAAAAAAGTTCTATTATTATATTCGTATAATAATAATAATAATATTATTTAGGCTGATCCCGAAATCTTCAGAGTATTTATTATAACGGTAGTCTCTAAACGTTTTTTTTTAAAAAAAAATTTATCTTCACTCCATTTCGAACGTACGTAGGTCTAATTTACAAATAAAAAAAAAAAAATATTATTTTTAAACGTTAAAGTCAGTGAATAATTCAATATTCATCTATTTTGTGTCATTTTTTTGTTTTTTTATAATTATTTTAATTATTACTTCTATGCAATCGTGTGATCGGCCTCTTTTATATTTATTTCGTCGTTCGCTCCATTCGTCTTTAATTATTTATACTTCGTCATATTTCCAAGTTAAATCGTTTATTCTATATTATATTTAATTAATTTTAATACGTTATATCATCGTTATTACGCGTGACCGACACGATTTTCAAAAAAAAAAAACAGTTTTTTATTAAACAAATAATATATTTTTGTATATTATAAAAAAGTGTCCTATAAATAATTAATATTCGTCATCTTTCGCGCGTCTTCGTCATTTTGTAGAACGTATTCCGACATCGAATCCCGACCGTTATTTGGGCGCGTTAGAGATTCGGTCACAAGAACAAACGTAAAGACGATTTCCAGGAACCGGATATCCGGTGACAGTGTCTTTGTACCCATCGTTATTATAATAATAATATGCTATACCGTGGCGAGGAAATAGCGAATTTATTAATGAAATCCTTTCCCTCTCCCATATCACGTATTATTAACTGCTTATCAACGCGGTGACGTAAATATAGAATAATATTCCTTGGAACACGTGTTTTCGTATTTTTTTTTCCAAATTTGATCGAATATTTCAACGTCAAGAACAAACGAGCGTGATTTACTGATTTTAGTCCATTTAAACGTATTTATACGTTATAATAAATGTTGTCGCCGTCGCGGATGAATAATATAATAATTATTTGTAACTTACATTGCATATAAATTATAAAATATTTTGCAGTTGTATACTTAAAAACTTTCATATTATTTATTTTTCTATCGTTTTCTAGTATTTTTATAATGTTACGGAAATCGGATTACGAGTTAGCTTCGTTATTATGTTATTATATTATAGACTAATTGTACAGATAATATTATATTATCACATTAAATGTCACTTTAGTTCCAACCTTTATCCTATATTAACTCGATTTCTGTTTTCAATTTTTTTTTTTAATTTTATACGAAAATCTTAGCTTTTACAGTGATGACAAATTATTATATAACTTAATATTATAACGCGGCTTTAAAAATAATTTGAATTCTTGTTGTGCGCTCGACAAAGTTGACCGTGATGGACGTCCGAAGTCGAAGGATCGTAAAATATAAAACATCCTACGTAAATAATCCGAGAAAATCTTAAGAAATCAATCGGTATCGCGTACTATACCCATGTCTAATATATGGCAGGTACAGGCAGTGGTTAAGATTGAATTTATTCGGATTCGTTTGCCAGAGGGACAAGCGGCCAAGTGTGTTTAGGTAAACGTGCCGTTGACAGATGAGTATTACCATAATATAATATATTATTATATATTTGTTCGAACGGTTAGGTTAGGACGTTGTTGACTTTACATCGTATTTTAACTACACATAATGTTATATTGCACCGCGTCTTCCGGTAAACAAATTATATTCGTGTATCTGTATTATATAAATAAATAATAAAAAAAAAAACAATAATAACGATACACCACGTGTTCCTTGAACGTTTTTGCAGATAATCCGAGATATTCCCAGTCCCGTAGTTTACGTTTTCATTCGAGTTTTCGTCATGAATAATATTGTCTACAGTCATTGTCGAATCGTCGTGACGGAGGTAAAAACGATAACAAAATGAAGTAAGTACCAAATATAATAATATATGTAGATATAATATCTTAAATCATAATATCTATGAAATTACTATTCGAAATTTTTGAATTTGAAACGAATAATAATTTGTGTGATAAAGTTTAGTTGCATTTAAAAAAAAAAAAATCCCAAGTTTTTATCGCTACATTATAAACTTTAAACGACGTAAAAAAAAAATATTTAAATACCAAAATACGCGATATTAATGAGAAAAAGTGGGTAGAGTATGTTAAATATAAATAATAAATTATCCTGCGTATAATATTACGTGGTTCGTTTAGGGAGATTTATTAAAAAAAATAAATCAACCAAAATAATACATATCTACATTTTTTGTAAATGAAGATGTATACGAGACACAAATCCACATTATTTTTAATATCATATGAATACAACTGTAAAATATAAATTTCAATTTAGCTATAGGTGCAATGACAATGGTTATAAATTAAATTGAATATTTGATGTTTATATTAAAAATAAAATAAAGATACGGAATAAAATATTTATTATAAATAGGTACACCCGATGTAAATTATTCAGCTGTTCGATTTTTCTGCAAAAGTAACCGTCACTCCTTGCTTCTTATACGTATTATTAATTATTCAATTATTCCATCCTCTCACTACTCCCCATACATCGTTACCTATAAATATAATAACGTCTGTCGTTCTTTTATTTTATCCCGTTGACTTCTTTGTCTAAACAGTAATGGATTTCCGGTGTTAGGCTAAAAACCCCTCGTGATTTCATTTTTCTTATTCATCTCGATTTCAATTATAATAATATATGAGGTTAGGATAACACATATAATATAATATATTTTCAAGGTACAATGCGTCGTGTATTACTTTAATATTATTAAACCTTCGCTGCATGAATTTCATTTTTACTCAAAAAATTATAATATATTATTATGCTTTGAATGTACTTGAAACTACTTAGAAAAATTAAAAAAAAAATATTATCAATATTAGTTTTTGGTAAATCACCAATTTTTGAATTGTATACGAAATATGGAACATTACATTCATATAATACAATGATTGAAAGATTTGTATTTTCGCATATAAAATAATATTATATAAGATTATTTAAATTTTTTTTTTATTTATTGTAGAAATACAAAAGCTAATTAAATTGCGTTTCTCCTTCTTTAATAAATTTTATACACATTATATTATTAATTCACCTATCTAAAATTTAAATCAAATTTTAAGTAAAAAAATTAAAAAAAATTATACTACGCATGTAACTGAAATGCAAAATATAATGTCAGTAATGAGTGTATCACTAGGACTAGAGCAAAACCAAAAACGAAATTTTCAATCATTTTTCCAACGATTGTCTATGAATTATAATTATAAATAAAGTGAGAAGTAAATATAAATAACGAATATATTAGTAAAATATCGAATAATAAATAATTTTTTTCGTTTTTCTATATTATACCGATTAAATTAAATATCAAATTGATTTTTTTTTTTTTTTTTTTTTTTTAAATAATCGGTTCGATAAGAAATACCGTTTACTCGTTTATCGTTAAAATGATAATACAATATTATTATGATGTATACCAGAGCTCTTTTATATTATTTCTTATCGCTATCTGAGGTTTTGTTATGTTTCCACGAATAAATTGTACAAGAGACGTAACACGGTATATATATATATATATATATAGTGTTAAGTTACGAGTTTTTAATTATGATGGTAATAAAATAATAATACGAACATATTAGTCCACAACAACTAATTTATCATCTAAATTTCACGATGATCGTTATGTAGAACTTGGCAGAATCGCGATGGTACATAATCATTCTACGTGCAATCATCATTAGCAACCCCACACGTATACTAAAGCGTAATAAGCACAATATTCCCGTCTACTGCTCTATGCGAACAATTAATATCGTATAATATGATAATGTAAGAGATGTTATTTGGAATATTACCATTATTCAGGCGCGCGAGACAAACATAAAGAGATGTTTATCCACTTAAAACCATTGTTTTAACGTATGCCATTACGGGTGAAACTGAGACGTATACGTATACGAGTTACGAGCGCACAAGACGAAACAAACATATTATAATATAGTACGTTTTGTAATCACCGAGGCTATTTTAAAATTCATCAAAACAATTTATATTATATTATTGTTCTCTTTGGCATCGTCATTGCGCGTTTTGTTTTTGAAAACATATATTAGATAAGTCCATTTGTACTATTTAATATGTTATAAATATTATATTACATTAATTTATTTGTATTTTCAGACGCATTTATTATTATTATTATTATTATTATTATTATTATTATTATTATTATTATTGTTATGACGTTATCCATGTATTTTATCAGCAAAGTTTAGCACGCATAGTCCCCGCGTTTATACGTAACGCGTAATTGTTATTAATTTATTTTTCGTTTTAATGAACTAGAAGATTCATTTAACGCCGTAAATTTAAACTCGAGTATACATTTTGAGATTGTTGCATCAGGTTGTCTCATCATAATATAATCTTAAAGTTAAAAATGAGAATAAAATTGTTTGTTGTCTCCGCCGCCGACAGTTTTTTTAAAATGAGCTTACTTGAATTAATTTTTAAGATAATTACTTTCATTAAATAACTAAATAATAGTTTAATCTTTATTTAACGATTTGGTCGGATAGTTAAGAACCACGCATTTGTCTAAATAAATAATTAAAAGATATTAATTATTTCAATTACCTTGAATTACCAACACGGGTTCATCCCGAATTATTAATAGTTTTAAAAAAAATCAACTCAAAACTCTATCCTTTAAGTAAAATAAAAAAAAAAATCATAAATAGATTTAATTTTCTCCGTCATTTTTAAAGTAAACACATATTATTTTTTACGAACCTATTTTTGAAATTTTTTAATTTGGTAACTCACGTGTGAAATGGAAGAACATTATGATAATATTTATTATCTTTATTGATTTAAATGATTGTCCAATGATAACAGGTTCTGAGAACCATAAGTACATTATTATAAATGATTTATAATAATGTACTTATGTGATTACAAATATCATAATATTATTGGTTATAATTTATAATTTTTTTATATTAAAGAAGATACATATAATAATTACAACGCGATGTATGTTTTGATAATTGATAGTGGGAAAAGAGCACAAACGAAATTCAGATTATTATAACTACTGCAATACTGACCACTTTACACGTAATGTTACTTTAAAGTTTTACACGAAATATGTTTTTCTGGCGTTTTAACGATTTTATTAAAGCCATAAAAATAATAAATTATAACAAAATCATATATATATATAAATGTATTTTAAATTTAATGTTTTATTTTATGTGTTGAGGTAATTTGTTATATTTTAATTATATTTTTATTTTATTATTTCAAATTGTTTATCTCGGATATAATAAGAATATTTAAATGTAGTATTTTTATTTTTTATTTTTTATAATTTATTATCCACACGCAAATAATCATTTATTTCTTTTAACACTAAAATTGTATTTTTATATGGCTTTATATTATAAAGTTAATAACCTGACTTAAATCTGGAAGGTGTAATATTATAAATACTAATATCTATTATTAAATTATAAAATATACATTTAGTCTTTGATTGGTATTCAATATCTAATATGGTTTATAATTTATTTATAATTGTACATTAAGTTACTGTTTGATACTTTGATTTATGTTTTTTTTTTTTTTTTTTTTTTTTACAGTTATTGTTTTACAATTAAGTAATTCGAGTAAAAGTCAAAGATTTATATTACCTATATAATGTAATAAATTATTTTATCCTCACATGAAAATTAAAAAATTTAAGTGTAGATTTTTTAAAGTCTTATATTAAATTACATATCTATATGATTCTAATGAAATTCAAAACCTCATTATGCGTAAAAATAAAGAGGAATAAAAAAATTGAGGCATGTTAAAAAAAAGTTATTTATCTTATTTTCTTAAAAAATAAACATTAAGTTTATTTAAAAGTGCATATCTGTTTTTGAGAAAGAAAAGATTTTATCATTGACTTCAACATATTTCCACGAAGAAAAGATTCTAATTCAAAGTTTGGTATACACAGGTATAATAAGTTTGGTTACATCGATAATGTCATTTTTCAATAAATACTCGTATTTTCTTCGTAAGGATAAGTTGTAAGAAAGCGATTCGCTAATTTATGATGTTTATTAAATGTAATTTAATTATAAGAGATAATATATTAGTACTTATATAATGACTATTATTAGTTTATTAGTAACAAGAAATAAGTACTATAAGTTACATAATATCTTAGTTCCTTTTGCATTTACTCTTTGTCTTTACCTACAAATATAAATATGATTTTTTTTAATAAATAAATATATTGTTTTAAAATTACTTCGTTTTTTTACAAATTTTAATTCAGTATATTTGAAATTATTAATATTTATTCATAAAGAATATAATCAATTTATGGTCGATAAATATTAAACGAAATAATAATAATATTTGAATTTTAGTTATATAAATAAATTATGAAATTAAAAATTACTTAAATATTATCATAAAATAAAATATTAATTATTTTAAATATTGACTTACACTACGACGATTAAATCATTTTATGCATCACATTCAAATTTAAAAATAAAAACAAACTACAATATATGAAAAAGTATTTAAATTTTTAAGTTTACACAAACGTTAAAATTAGTAAAATGAAAACAATAATAACATTATAATCAATAATAATTATTACGGAATTAATTATTTAATTAAATATTCATTCTTCTGCAATGCAGGGATGTATCGGAATTGCCTATTCGGAGTGCCGTGTTACAATTTTTTAGTCTTAAAAATTAAACAGGTCAACGGTTTTCTTGGACTTTAAAAAACAATTGAAAATTGAAAAGTTTCAATTAAATAAAATTATATACTAAAACTATCCATTTATGAGCGTGTTGATATTGAAACGTAACACGTTCTTTGATTCCCTGAGATTATAAAAATAAATATGCATTATAATATTAGTAGAATTTTAAATCATCTATTACGACTTGACGTATCTATTTAATAATTTTATACATATTAAGTGGTATATTATAATACAATTTTTTGTATAAGACTTTTTTATTAAATTAAAATTAAAAATTTCAATAAATTTCCAATTAAATAAAATGAAAGGCATCAATGAGTTCTCGTTGTAATATAATATTTTTATGATTTTAAAATCGCTGTCATGGTATTGTAATAAAATATTAAGTGTTTTCAATTAAAATACATTAGAATTATTCTTCGGAAACTGGCATTATTATTTTTGCTACGCATATTTTCAGGGTACTAATAAATTTAATTTCTAAAACGATTTTTTTTTTTTTTTAATTTCGTTTTATCTTTTAATATAACCCAAATTTCTTGGAAACTTTTATTATACATATTACGTTCCATGCCTATTATGTTAGGCATGCAACGTATAATACATACATAATATAATTATATAATATACTTGAGTATAATAATAATAATAATAATAATAATAATAATAATAATAATAATAATAATAATAATAATAATAATAATAATAATAATAATAATAATAATAATAATAATAATAATAATAATAATAATAATAATAATAATAAGAAGAAGAAGAAGAAGAAGAAGAAGAAGAAGAAGAAGAAGAAGAAGAATATTAATACGTAAATACATAGGTAATAATGTACCTACATTACATTACAAACGCGCACGTTCTCATGGGCATATACACATTATTATTATGCACGTATCTTATTTATATCGACACACTGAATTGTCGAATTTTCGGTAACGCGGTTACAAAACAAACAGCTCATAATATTGGCTTTTCGTGTTCCTTGTAGTACAAACCGCGGTGCGGGAGTAAACGCGGTAACGTTATTGCACGGTTACTACTCCATATAATACTCCACTCCGGTTACCTACTCGATATTGTTTCCGATTTTTTGCGACCGTTCTCTTCTCGTTATTATAGTAATATTATACTTTTAATATTACTATCAAAGCCTCGCTTTTACCTTTTATATTCATAAAACAACATTGTGTAATCGTACTGGCATCGATTACGCATCTCGCCAGAGAGCATCCATATATTATAACGTCGTTATAAACGCACAGAGGTTACAAAACTAATAATTGCGGTTGTTTTGAAATTACATCCTAGGCCATAATATTATGATGGTATTAGAGACGGGTTTTACATAATAATTTCGATTTTCGACGCCCCGGTCGTCGGATTCGACCGATGATCCGAGCACGTCTACGGGCACATCAAATTATCGAACGACTTTAGAATAATACTATTCGAAACAATAATAATAATATTATTATTGTTAACTTTTGTTTTTCGTGAATGATTTCACCAACGTCCATTTTGCACATAACATCCATTCGTATTTTAATAATATTGTTAATATTTGTATTGATCTGAGCACGTATAAAATTAATAATCACGCGTTATATTGACGTTAACGAATTAAAAAACAACAATCGTTGAAGATAAATATTAAAAAATTTTTAAAAAAAATTACGATATAATGTATAAAAAAACAACGTTTTGCATATTTTTACGTTAACGTTTGAACAGTAAAATTATACGCGCGTAAATTCCCTCTTCAATAAACAATCGATATCTTAAACTTTCTCCGAGCGAGTCAATATATTATTATTAGTTTATTACGATCTAATGATGTGAACCGATAGAGATTTCTTCGCGAACTACGATTGAAATTTTAAATATTTCTCGCCCGTTACGATATATTAATAAATCGTTTTCGCCGTACAACTTTCGGCCAAAAATACATTTCATTTTTATAACTCTCCTCAGCCAAATAATTTTTATTATTTGAGTTTCTATGAGATTTTTTTTTTTTTTTTATCGAACAATGAAAAAATAAGTTTCAGGCTATATTTTATTTAATAACCATGTTAAACTATTTATTTAATCAACTTCTGACCTACGAACATTATTGATTTCGGTATACCTAGAGTATAAGCGTTTCGAAATGAAATTGAAAGCTTTATAAGTTCTCGACAGTAATAAAATACTAAAATTTTGATACCATTTTTGGATTTGTTCATTGTGCGCATTGTCGGAATCACAAAATTATTCTTTTAATAAAACGGTTGAAATTTAATATTATACTCGGGATACTTGGGAGACAAAAACACACAATAAACCAGTGGAAAAATTAAAAACGAAAAATTTATAAACTATTGAAAAATAGATTTCCGGACTTTTTCTTTCGTAGTTTTTTATACCGAACGGATCAAATTTTTTATATATATATATTTTTTTTTAATATACATCTACGTATAATAATATAATTTTATATTCTGTACGATACTATATAATAATGTTATACGATTAAATCACAGACGAGCGTAGATAAGTTTAATTTTCAGAGAAAATTGTATTGTTTTATTCATGCCTCGCTGGTGTAAAATTACTAGGTAATATCTTGAAAGGCACCAGGCTCGGTGTCTTTTTGAACTGCTTTTGTGTGTGTGTGTGTGTGTTGCATGGAACGGTGAGGTGTTTCGAAGAGACAAAGGTTTGACGTGTATGGATTATTCGCCGAGAAAATAAATGTGTTTTTTTATTACCATCAAAACTTTGAAATTAGAAAAATGTCCAAAATTAAAATAATTGATCGAAGATATCAATTGTTTAGACGGCGGAGAATTTAAAATACGGGGCTAAAGTTTTAATAAAATAGACGCGTGATAGCGGTTTGATAAAAAAAATAATAAAATACACACTTTTTAAATTTCGAAATGTATATATAGCACGATTTGTTTTCGAGCGAAAAATTATTTTGTCGTTCACAGCACAGATAACAAATGATAATATTATTAATACATCGCGGTTTTAGGTTATTTCGTCGTGTTTTTATACATATATTATTATAATTTTTGCAACGAAAACGGCGACATCGTATCATAATAATAATATAAAATACAAACGATAATAATTTAATAATAAATAATATATTCCGTACGTGCGCGTTAACAACTGTTAGGCAGCCTTTAAGGAAAGTGATAAATTTAAAAATAAAATAAATAATACCGATTCGGTGATAAGAATACAGGAACGAGCGCGCGCGAACGAAATAAATCGCGGGGCGAAAGTAATACGAAATGCGAAACGCGCCAACGTTAAATTGCACGCGTATGGTAACGCGAACAATTGCGGCGTTTTACGACCCGGCTCGTTCATTACGTTAACCGATTCCTTTTTCTTTTTTCTTCTTTTTTTTTTCACCCTCTCGCGGCGAGATGAATAATAAATTAATAAATAAGAATATAAATAATAATAATAATGATAACAAACGCAAAACGGCTTACTTACCCAAAACTATGGCCAACGTTTTCGTCGCTTTTCTCTCTTTCCGCGCCGACGATTTTTCTCGTTTCTTTCGGCTCGCCTTGTTCACCTTGTAAATGGTGAACCGGCTGCTTCCCTCCGACGTCGTCTTGTATTCTTTTTTCGAACATCTCGACGCGTCTTCTTCCGAACCGTTGCGGAGCATCGACGATATCGAACGTTTCACCAGGGATTGCGTCGTGCGGTTCGACCGGTCCATCTGAGCGGCGGCGGTCGTCGCGGTCGCGGTAACCGCGACCGGCGTCGTTACCGCGGTCATCGCGGACGCGGTCGACGAATCTTTGGATTTGATCGGCACCTGCGTTATAACAATACGACATCATACATATTCGTAAAATAAATTTTAAGTTTTAAATAGGTACTAGAAATCTTTCCATCGGTAATTTTTTTTTATTCTAAGTTATACGGGACGCCGATTTCGCATAATAATAATATTATTATTAATATCACGCGCGTTCGTAACATTTTACATAATACGTACATTTGTGATTCGCGAACGTATACAACTATTATTATTTTCATCCGACCATTAATGACGACGACTAAATTTAGTAAACCTTTATCATATTATTGTCAACGTGAGTTTCGTCTCGTACGATAGTACTCTTATCGTCGTATCGTGTTCATTAACGCACGTTTCACTTATTCCGCCTTGAAATTAGGTTATCGCGACTCGCGATATTATTAAATTCAAATTTTCCATTTTATTATTAAGACTCGACAAAAAGTGTGCAGGCTTTACGCGCGAGGTATTAAACGCGTGTTATACACCGTGTTTGGACGAAATAAATTTTTTAGTGGAAAACGTTATTAATTTTTTTTTTTTTTTTAAATAAACCTATATTCTGTATTATTATCCATGTGAATATCGAACGTCTCGGATAATCTCGTCGAAACGGACCGAAAATTATTAGAAAAGAAAAAAAAGTAAATCATTTTACCTTATCACTGATCTTGTCGCTAATGGAACTGACCGTTTGATTAGGGTTTAAAACCCTCGTTACAATGTCTATATCCTGCGGTCTAGATCCCAAATTTCCATTCGGGTCGGCAGTGAGGTTCGTCGGTGTGGCCAAAGTCGCCATCATCCTGAAAGACAAAAAAAAAAAAAAAAATATAATATATAATTTAATGTATTCTTTTTATATTATAATATATGAGTACGATTCAGCTGGAAGGCATAATATATTTTTATTATTATATTTCATATATTAGACCGTACGATATAATTAAACTCGCGTGTAGATAATATTTTGAGGTTATTCCGTTTTTATTAACTATGTGTAGAATTTCAAACAAAACGCGTATTTTTTTTTCGGTTTTCGTGATTCAGATTATTCGCATATTTTGTAGAAAAAAAAATATATACCTACATTACATTTTTTTAGTTCTCTCGTTTTTATAAATATCACAGTCAGTTTACTCTAGGTCGGTGAGGTATACACAAATTAATATTATTGAATGACGTACGATTGACGAACACAATAATAATAAAATAATAATAATAATAATAATAATAATAATAATAATAATAATAATAA
>JAIUCT010000043.1:563594-578108 GCA_021307375.1 Tetraneura akinire
ATTATTATTATTATTATTATTATTATTATTATTATTATTATTATTATCATTTAAATAAATAAAAACCCAAATCCACAAAAAATTTACTTTTATTTTAAGCAAATACGTATTTCGGTAACAAAGTTGCCATCATCAGACTCAGTCTGTGTTTTGCACTGATGATGGCAACTTTGTTACCGAAATAAGTATTTGCTTAAAATAAAAGTAAATTTATTGTGGATTTGGGTTTTTATTTATTTAAATATATTATCCACAAGTCAATAAACACTTAAATTATAAATATTATTATTATTATTATTACCAGGACATTGGTAAATATTTGTTTTTTTTTTAGAATTTGAGCGAAGCAATGGTTTTACAATGATCTGTGACTTTTTTTTTATATTTGAAGACAACTTTACTACCTGAAATAATGCTCCGATTTTCACGAATATCATGTTTCCTGTTGGAAAGTGGACGTAGTTGGTATATTATTATTACAAAAAAAAAAAAAAAAAAAAAAAAACAGCATTTTTCAAGAAAATTGAAATTTTGATGAATTCAATTTTTAATATTTCACGATAAATTAAGCAATTTAGAAGTTAGTGACTTGACAATTTTATTGAGTGTTCAGTGTTCACATAGGCACTACCTATATTATAATTATATGATAAAATTTTGGAACCGTTACGTTAATTTTTCTACAAAATTTAGGAATACTTCGTGAAATATTTACGTATATAATGTTTCATAAAATTGACAATTTTGGACATTAAGATCTGAAAATTTTACTGAAGTATAATCATATATTACTTAACATGATAAGAATCATGACTGGATTAGCTTTTAGTTGGATGCTTGTTCAACATTATCTACAATATTGTGTTTATCGACTAGTACAACCATAAAATATGGCTTTATCACATGACACAATATGCTTAATGATGAATTAGGTTTATTTCCCGTCGAACACATTGCAATAACATTCCATATTACCACCGAATAAACACTTATAAAATTACAGAGTAGATGGATAGCAGTGGGAAGTAGACAGGGGCGGATTGGCGAATATTTTCGGCCAGGGAAATATGAATCAAACCGGCCCATTCATCGGAAATGTAACTCCCCCCTTCTATACCAAAAAAGGGCATAATTTTACTTCATTTCAAAATGTATTTAGTTTCACTCTTCAATTAGTAAAATATATAATATTTATGTTTATGTGTAAGCTACATATACCAGTTGTGGCCTTGTGGGTTAGTCAGATAAGTTTAACCAGTTCTAACTTTATCTTAAAGTTTGTTCTTACTAAACTTTTAAATATTTATAGAAAACATCTTATTTTGTAAGTTTTAACAATAGACGTTCAATTTATACTTTCATTTAATGGTCTAATCTTTTTATAGAAATATTAAATTAATTTTATTATTTCTCCAGCTGTTCATATTATTAGATTCTGAGCGAAGCGAAGAATGTATTGGTTTTACAATGATGTGGGTCTTTTTTTTTTTTTTTTGTTTTTTTTTTTTTAAGTATGAAGACACTTTTACTACCCGAAATAATGCTCCGATTTTCATGAATGTTGTATGTTTTCGATTGCAAATTGGATGTAGTTTGTACTTTATTAAGGTCATTTTTCGAATTTTCCAAAATTGACCTCATGTCACACAGAAAAAGGACGAAAAAATAACGAAAAAAGGACATTTTTCCTTCTACGAATTTGATTTATCGGATAAATTTGTTTATAATAGTAACCATAGTGATAATATAAATATTATTGTTACTAATAGCAACCAAAGTAATAATATTATTATTGTTACTAATAGCAACCAAAATAATATTATTGTAACTAATAGCAACCAAACCATCTATATAAACAGAAATTTCCATCGTAAATCTTATAATATTTCTTTGAGCACTTCCCTGGGGTTGATCATATATTCATATCGCAGATCATAGATTATTGATCAAAGGCTAAGGTCTATAATGAGAATTAACGAACCATTCGGTTATATATACATAATATTGTTAGGTGATTTTTTCCAATTCTCTAGAATTAGCTAGAGGGCAAATTGAAGAAAAAGTTTATTTGTATTTTTCATGAAAACTGAAATTTCGACGAATTCGGTTTCAATATTTTACGATAACTTAGACAATTTTGAAGTTAAAGACTTAAAATTTTTATTGGGTATTTACATAAGTTACCATATATTAATATGTGGTAAAATTTTGGTACCGTGTTACGTTCATTTTTCTACAAAATATTGGACTTTGAATATTTCGTAAAATTCTCCTTTTTACGTATATAATGTTTGATAAAATTGGCAATTTTTGGCATCATGGTCTGATAATTTTACTGAAGTATTTTTTTTATTTACATAAAAATCCCTAGTCTCAATTTTTTTTATAGCTGTTTAAATTTGATTTTTTTAGTACATCGAAAATGTTATGAAAAAAAATGACGAAAAAACGGCATTATATGACGGAACTTCGCTCAGAATCGTTTTTTCGAATGAAATGGTTTGCCATTGCATTCAAATTATAATTAAAATTAAACACTATGATTGCACACCTGTATCCCTTCCAGTGGCGGTCAAACGGGGGGGATGAGGGGGATAGATCCCCTCCCATGAAGTTTTCTTAGATTCTACCTATTGGTTTTACAATGATATGTGTCTTTTGTTTTTGTTTTTATGTCTGAAGACACTTTTACTACCCGAAATAATGCTCCGATTTTCACGAATGTTATATGTTTTCGATTGCAAATTGGATGTAGTTTGTACTTCATTTTAGTCATTTTTCAAATTTCTTAAAATTGACCACATGCGACACAAAAAAAGGACGAAAGAATGTGCTAAATTTGTTTATAATAATTATAATAGTAAATTAGTAACCATAGTGATAATATAAATATTATTGAAACTAATAGCAATCATCTATAAACAAAAATTTCCATTGTAAATCTCTAATACATCTTTGAGCACCTCCCCCTAGATCAAAGACTAAGGTCTATAATGAGAATTAACGAACCATTCGTTAATATATACATAATATTGTAAGGTGATTTTTTCCAATTACCACCTGTATTGTCTACATCGTTATACGATAATTTCAATGATCCGTTGTCAAAATATCCTAATGACATATAAATGATATCAATCAAAAATATTTAGGAAACGTTTAAATTTTATGAGTTGGCCGAAATCATGAGACAAAAAGATGATAAACAATTTGCATTAATGTTAATAAATTTAGCTTGAGGGCAAAACGACGAAAATAAGGCATTTTTCACGAAAAGTGAAATTTCGACGAATTCGGTTACAATATTTCACGATAACTCGAGCAATTTTAAAGTTAGAGACTTGAAAATTATATTGGATATTCACATAGAATATATAATGTTATATATATATATATATATATATTAAAATTTTACTTTATAATACGATATAAGTAATTAAATGACATGTATTATATTACTCATTCCTTATCGATGTCAATATATATAAAAAATTATAATTATTGAATCATAATTTAAAGTATATTATGTAATAATTGCTTAATTAATAGGTACCTATATGAGTATTATATATGTTATGAATATATATGTCATAAAATTTTGGAACTGTTACGTTAATTTATCTACAAAATATAGGACGTTGAATATTTCGTTTTTATGTATATAAAATATTGTTATGTTGTTATATTTTTTTTTATAGTTTGATAAAATTGGTAATTTTTGGCATCAAGGTTTGAAAATTTTACTGAAGTATACTTACATATTACTAAACATCATAGCAAAATATTAGAAATTCCCTATTCTCAATTTTTTTTATAAATATTGTTAAGAATAAAGTATTCATTTACCTTAATTTTGTTAAAAAATTATATTAAGCATAACCATAAATTTGATTTTAATGATTAAATAGTGCGTGTTAAAAAATCAGCCACACCCCCCCCCCAGAACAAAATCATTTGACCGCCACTGATCCCTTCCCTTGCTTTTTTGCATTGTTTTTACTTAAAAATATAATAGGTAATAACAATTGACAGTTTTCTCCACAATCATCAATTTTTATTTTTTTTATTAGGTTACGTTTTTAATTTTCATGATAATTTTTTGGGTTGCGCCTTCTTACGTTTTAATTTTCATAAAATTATAATGTAAATTATTGTGTATTAACATGGTACATACGAGATACCAATATCATTATTATTATTATTATTTTACCGCGAAAATTGTTATAATAACTAATCAAACGCTTTGTTATATTTTGTATGTAATGAACTGACGATTAGATCATATTAACCTTACCATTTAATAATATATTAATATAAATAAAATTAATAAAATTAATAATTACCACATTTATAGTGTAAAATATGTCAAATTTCCATTTGGTACAAAATGTATAGTGTTAAAAGTGTGGTATACGCTCTTTCTACGTTTCAAATTAAAATTTTATTTTAAAAAATGGGCGTCTGTATTTACTATTTTCGTTATAGTAAAATACTTAGTTCATGTTTATAAATCTCTTCTAACAGATTATGCTCCTGATTAGTCTGAAAATTTTGATACCAAAAAGTCGATTTTCGATTTTTGTGGGATACGCCCTTTCTACAAAACACCGTCGATATTATTATATTATATATATATATATATAGGTATGTTTTTAACATAGGAAACTTAAGTTGAAAATGTATAGAATGTAAATATATAAAATTATAGGTAAATGCATACCTTCGATTTAGAAAACATAACATGAATATTACCACATATTTTTGCATTATCCATTAAAAGTGCTCTTTTTTTCTCTTAACTTTTCGGCCCTTCTTTCGTTTTCCATTAGAGTCACACATAATTTTATTTATATTGCACACAGCAAAATGCCAAATTTTAAATTTAATTTTCAAACTAAATACACTTCTGTAAGCTGAATAAGCTGTAACTGATTCGGTAACTTATTAACACGTTCACTGCCGACCGTATTTGTTATTTATCGTACAAACTCTTTCGGCCACTAAAGTACCAAAATAATACATTTATCATTAATTTTTCTTTATTATACAAAAATATAATTTATTTTTGTAATTATATAGTAAGTAAAGTGGCCCTTATGAGGACCGGCCCATCGGGAAGATTCCCGATTTCCCGATAGGCCTAGGCCAATCCGCCCCTGGAAGTAGAGCTTAGTCTTAGTAGTTGACCTGAGTACGGAGAGTTGATATAAGTTAAGCGTAAAATATAATTTTTTCCACTCTCATCATAAATTATTAATTGTATGATGATGTTATATCACCAAAGTACTTTTTATCGAGTCATATCGAATATTAATATTCATATACCTATAACCTAATTCTCTTCTTTACACAGCTGTTTGACGTTATCGCTATGTAGGTATGTCCCGCACTACATACTCTGTCTTATGGGATTAGTTGTTTGCTGGTTGCTTGCTCAACACAATCTACAATTGTGTTCATCGACGACTACAGCCACGACCTAATGTGCTTAATATCGATGATGCAATCAGAAGTATATTGTAATGCATATGTACTAATTCAAAAGGAGATATTATTTATTATAATAATAATTATCTTCATATTCGTAAGAAATGTAAGATACAAATGCTTTTTATCCAATACAATATAAAAGCATGTTGTGCAATTAATCAACCATCCATCAAACGACAAATTATCTAGTGTACATTAAATGTAATTCTATATAATAAAATCACAATGATAATAAGTAATAACTATAACTTTATTAGGGATTTTCTTATAACAATAAAATCCCTCAATATTACATATTGGGTACAATTTATATTTCATAAGGAGTACATTTCTCGAATATTACATAAGAGGGTTATTTTGTACAATAATTGTTTTTAAAATATATTCAATTGTAGAATTGAATATATTTTTAATTGCATCTTTCCCATTTAATGAAGAATACATAACTTCATATATCTTCCTCAAAGTGATTGTATTTAGAATCTTCTCCTCGAGCATTTCAATATCTTCACGAAGATAATATTTTAAAAAATAATAAAATATGCAAATCCTAAGTGGAAAACTAATTGCAGTATATAAATCTGGATGTTTTTGAGGTTTAATGTTATCATAATCTACTCCTTCATTTAAATAAATATGTAGAATGGACTTCATTTCAATTGTCCATACTTCATTCTCCTTAATATAATTCATTACTAAAGTCTTTATAATATTTATTACATCATTTACTTTATTTGAAATTTCTATCTCGTGTTGCTTTTTGAAATAAATAAGTGTTTTCCTAATAACACTTTTATTATTATCAAGTAGTGGATTAATATCCACAAAATTCATAAACACTAAAGAAATTTGTTCTTCCAAAAACAAATAACATATAAAAGGAGAAATTGAATTATTCATTAAAGTGAAAATATCTGGCATGTCACTTGCCTTCTCACTTGAATAGCTCACTTGAATTGACTTGCCACTTGATGATGCCATTTTCAACCAAACAGAGCGTAGCTTGCTATTTCAACTGTATCAGTTGGCTTCCTAATATGCTTCGGGTATATAGGTAGCTGCTTCATACGAGTATATATAGTGGAGAGGTTACTTCCTTTGGAAGCAAAAGTCGCTATAAACATGCTGGAGTAGGTGACATCTTTTACAAAGCTAAAGTTAATTGTTATATTATTAGAAGAACTTTACTTTAGTGTGTTGTGATATATTATAAAGTAGTTGGTCTGGCTTCCTCAACACAAAAGCATATCAATAATTATTAGCTGTCCTGTGCTATATTTGAAAAAGTTGTGGTACTGAAGAAATAATCTGATTCTTAGTCGACATCATCTTATAAGGAAAACACATATATACTCGATTCTAAACGAGATTGTACTTTTTTGGGGTTTTGAACAGTCCTGTGAACGTCACTAAAATTAACATAAATTATATGTATACTTGCTATCTCTAAGTTCTTCTGCTTGCTCAACACAATCTATAATTGTGTTTATCGACTATAAATAAATATAAAATATTGCCTTTTTTTTATTAATACATATGAACTTCAATATACACATGTGTTATGCTCCTTTTAATTTGGTACATATGAAACATACACTCAAAATCATAGATAATATTATAATTATAAGCACACAGGTATGTTTTTATATGTGTGCCTATATTTGTATCGTCTGTGAACATGATTGTATTGAGCAAACATCCAGCTAACTTATCCACCAGGACAGAGAATGTAGGTATGAACATACGTAAGCTTTTAATAATACGCCTCTTACTACTGTGATTACATTAATTAATAATCTTCAAATCCGAGTGAAATAAATAAAAACAAAATTGTAATTAAATTACATTTTATTATTTAACATACTCTGTCATGAAAGTTAATTAGATTGTTGCTTGCTCAACACAATCTACAATTGTGTTCAATGTCTACTATAACCACAACAACACATGCTTAATATCAATGACTCAAAACAGTATATATTGCATATTTAATAATTCAAAAGGAGTTATTATTTATTATAAATAACCAATGTCAAAAATAAAACCACTTTTTCCAATATAATTTAAGCACAAGTTGAGTAATTAATTAACCATTTATTAGAAATTTAGTGCAGAAAATATATACTCATAAATAATGGTATGTTAAAAGAACTGTAACACCTCTAACTTTACATCCGACTTTTTAATAAGATCAATAAATTATGCATATTATACATTTTATATATTATACTTTAATATTCAGAGAATGTTATTTTTCTAATTTCACTGTAGTAAATTTTATTGCCTACATCATTATTTATGTTTTTCAACCATTGCAGTTTTGTTATCTAAAGAAGAATATATTTCTTTAAGATTATATATTCTTCAAATTGGTGAGATCAATGTTTTTTTTTTCATATTCTTCCTTATAAGAAAATCAGTAATAAAGTTATAGTTGTAACATTATTATTAATGTTTTCATATGTTCTGCATTACATACTTTTTATAGATAGATGACTGACTGATTGCTCGATTTGAATATAATTTGAGATAGGTAACTTGCTTTTATATTTATACACTGATATATTAGAGAAGGAGACTTTATTTTTAATTTGATTTTAAAATCATCGAGTATTCGATATAACCATAATTTTATGTTTTTATATCTTATTATGAATGTTTAACATAAAATAGAGATTACTAAACTCATTAGGTAGGTACTTTATATCATATTAAGTGAAGAATGAAGATGAGTACTTTACTTTTACCTAAACATTAAATCTGTTACCTTCTGTACTACTCTGGATATATTAATTATGAATGAATAGACTAACTTCAAGAAGAAAGATAATTATTATAATTAATAATATATCCTTTTGAATGCAATTATATATTATATATTTCTGATTGCGTCATGGATATTATGCACATTGTGTCGTGGCTGTAGTCGTCCCATGAACACAATTGTAGATTGTGTTGAGCAAGCAACCAGCTAACAACTAATTCCATAAGACAGAGTATGTAGTGCACTAGTGCGGGACATACGTACATAACGATAACGTCTAACAGTTGTGTAAATAAGAGAATTAGGTTATAAATGAATATTAATATTCCATATGACTCGATAAAATGTGCTTTGGTGATAACGTCATCGTACAATTTTTAATTTATGATGAGAATGGAAAAAATTATATCTTACTCAGATCTTAAATCAACACTCTGTACGTCTGTACTCGGGTCAACTATTAATCTCTACTACCCGCTGCTAGTCATCTACTATGTATTGTTATGAGTGTTTATTTGGATGTTATAAGAAATGTATTCAACGGGAAATGAATCTAAAAGAAAAAGACAATTAATATGAAATATATGTAAAATGTAATAATAATAATTTTGCTTAATTTTAGATAATAATCTATTCATATTGAATGATATTTTCATCTATTTTATAAGATATAATTTTTATTAATGTCCTATTATTTTTTATTAATTTATGATTATTTTATACTCGTATTTTAGATTTTTAACGAAAGAAAAAAACTAAAATGATGTGTGCGTGTTTTTTTTATGACTGAAGATACTTTTACTTCCCGAAATAATACTCCTATTTTCACGAATATAATATGTTTCCGGTTGGGATGAAAATGTAGATGGTACTTTATTTAGGTAATTTTTCGAAAGTCTTAAAAATTACCCAATGGAAAATACGACCAAAATATGACAAAAAAACGGTATGTTTCAATAATTTACATTATTTGACAAAAATTTTATTGAAGTTTAAATACATTTCACTTAATTCAATTCAAATTAATTGGTAATTATTATATTTAGCATTTTTTTTTTTTTTTTTTTTTTTTATAACTGTTTAAATTATAAAAAGCATGGGAAGAGATGTTGGTGTGGAAGCGATACAGGTGTAAAGAGGATAGTGTTGAATTTTGATTAAAATTTAAATGCAATGATATATCATTACATTCGAAATACGCGAAGTAGAAGTAGGTACTGTCAAATTTGAATATTTAGGTGACTCTTTTTATGATAAATTATTTATATTGAACGCAAAAAGAGATAAATGTAAAAATTTTAATCGGTACATATATTATCTGATGAACTTCTCTCAAAATCGTTGTTAGAATGTAATGATTTATCATTGCATTCAAATTTTAATCAAAATTCTACACTTTCCTCTTTACACCTGTATCCCTTCCCTTGATTTTTTAACATTAAAATACAAAAAAGTTTTCTCTGTTGATTTAGTTTTGGCGTGTGTTTAAGTTGTAGTACATTTATAGTGGTTTTAATTTCAAATTAATGGGAAAATAAATAATTGTTGAAATTCGATATTTTTGTAAGTTGAAAATGTTTTTCAGTTATAATAATATTTTATTCCGTATATTTTTAAAACAGATATTTTCGTCGGAGAATTTAATTGTTTTTTTTTTTTTTTTTATTTATAATACGAGTATTAAATGAACGGCGGTATTATGCGATATTATAATTTCCAACGGACAATTGTATTGAGAAACAAAATTACGTTTAGAGGTAAAAAAAAAAATAAAAATAAAAATAAAACGAAGCGTGAAAAGTAAATTAAAACGGAAAATTTTAAACTAATCATTTTAACCACCTTAATTCTAATAAATCTAATTTCTGTATTTCGCGATATGACAATTAAATAAAACTAAATGTTATAACGATACAGATACAATATACGAAATAGTTAGAAAACAATTAAACCCGACGAATTATAACTTTTTTTCTCGTTTCGGACGATAATAAAATCTTTGAATACCGATATAAAATTGGATTTAATAATTTTAAATTGAATTTGTGCAACGGGCGCGGCTTGGAATAGAATTAGTCGTAAAGAATCGGCGAAGAGGCACGATTACGTGTGAGAGAGAGCACCGGGCGTAATACACTTACGCGGTTTCTTCCATGACCGTGGACAGGATAAAGTCTGTAGATTTGTCGTTGTGTATGATGTGACAGTCATCCGAGCCAGGCGATCCGCCCTCTTCTTCGTCGTCCTGTTAACACAAAAAACCCATTAAAACGACCCGTATCATATCGCGTTATTATGACGTGTTATTATGATATCAGAGGACAATACATGACCCGCCGAGTCCAGTTCGTCGTCGTGGTAGCTTTGATACCTTGGTATAATATATAACATAATATTATATTTTATAATAATAATAATAATAATAATTCCGAAATTACATCCGATCTCTCACAGGACGGTTTTTTTTTTTTTTTTTTTTTTTTAGATTTCTGCAGAGGTTTATTTATATGTGGATTGTGTACGCCAGAAGAGAAATCCGACGGTAATCTTTATTATGTCACAAAATAAAAAAAAGGCTGAAAAAATATTTTCATCTACGCGTATTGCAAAACATGTAATGTTAATTTTAAATCGCACCGAAAAGAATATAATGAAAACTTTCACCATTTAATAAGATATTCGCGTTCGTTTGATATTTTCATGAATACTCTATGGACTGTGCATTATGAACCGCTAAGAGAAATAACACGGTCGAGTTGAATTTGTAAAGCAAATTGACAAGACGCCGCCGTCGTAGGAAATAAATCGTATAATACCGAATGTTGTAGGTACCTACTTTATTTCCACGGATATCGCACTTAATTTAAATTTAAATATATATTCATGGATTGTTATATTTCATAATATTTTGGTACCGTATATATTCGTATTTTCATTTTTGTTAACATTTATATACGTTCCCTACATCGTATTTCATTATTATAATAATATATTCAGCTTTTTGAAGTGTTTTATTATTAATTTATTAATTTCGATTCAAGAGCTTATGAATGTTAAATTTATATTATAAAAGTACAAAGGAGAAAGGATACAATTTCATAAAATCACCAGAAAAATATTGTATAATATTATATGTAATTATATCTTAAAATTTCTATACCCACTCGTGGTTAAATCAAAATATAATATAGATAAATTTCTCTTTGCATTAAAATGCATACTAACTACAGACGTCAAACACAAATTATATCATATATATTTTTAAAGTATTTTAATTTAAATATTTCATTTAATACCTGATTCACTATTTATACACATTTAATAAGTACATACAAGAGAAAAATTAATTAATTAATAAAATGTATCTTCCTTAATTGTTTTTTTTTTTTTTAAATAAAACACGATTCATATTTTTATTTATATATTAAATAAAAAAAAAATGTATTGAATTTGAATAACGAATAAAATATATTAATATTTACGAGTACTTTTAAATATTTAACTATTAAATTACACGACATTATTTGATTATAAATGCAAAAAAAATTGATAAATGTAATATAGATTGTTTAGGCAATTATGTACATTTACAAAAATATAATTATATCGAAATGCTCTCAAAAACTAGGGTCTAAGAACATTTTTTTTTTTTTTTTATATAAGATTGATACGAGAAATTGATCATATTTCAAATGTTTCTAAGATGAATTATACGATATATAAAACCTTTTATAAATTCTTCAAACATAATATAATTATCATAATATATTTTCTTTAAAATGTCAGTATGTCACACTAGTGTATATTTTATGAAATATGTATTACCTATCTAATAAAAAGAATAATAATAATAAAAAATAGTGATAACATTTTAATTAAAATTGACAATAATTTATTATTGATATTACATATTGTATTTTGATGTTCAAATAAAAATAAAATTAATAAAAAAAATTATATGGCATGTTATACAATTTTATTATAATTTCTAAACGTAATAATAATTATTTTAAATTTATGTAGATTTCAAAAATAAATCTAGTATTATTACATTGGAATATAATGGTTCAATATTTCGCCTTTATAATTAAGCTATATGGACGAGAGAGAATGAGAAATAAAATATTGATTGAATATATATACATAAATTATAATAGCGTATTAATTTTAACTTACTTTAAAGTCTAAATTTATGATTATGTAAATTATATGAAAATAATTAAATAATTTATAATGTAATATTAATCAATATATCGTGAAAATAATAAATAAACAGTTAATCATAAAATATAGAAATATCTCAATATTTAATATTGTATGTTATTAACATTATATTATAAATTAAATATTTACACCAAAAACTGGCTGAAAGGACTAAAAAGAAATACTTTTACAAGAGTCTGTGTTTAATTATTTTAAATATGAATAATATCCGATGAAATTAATCATGATTATTTAATTATATTATTATTATTATTATTATTATTATAAAAATAAGTTATTTATTATAAATTATATAATATATATATTATATATAATATATATTAATAATAATATATAAATAATATATATATTAATATTTATTATTATAATATTATATATTATATATATAATTATATATTATATATTATTTGCTATTCACAAATTCACATTGTTTTAGTACAAAAATTATTTAAATAATACCTATATTGTATTCATTTAATAGAGAACTATAGGGATTTATTTAAAAACAATATAATATTATAGGTATAAAATCATTATTTTTCTTCTTTCAATTTAAAGAAATTAATAAAATATAACATTGTTGTTCGAGTTGTGAATGATTATTTTATTCACGGTTTAAAGTTTTAACATCGAAGCCTCAATTATATGTATTTGGAAAGTAATTAAGACAAATAATAGAAGTTTTCTGTAAGAAGTTTCGTTCGTAATCTACTAACATCGATTTAGTATTTAAAATGCCGAGAATATTGTGCTAATGAATTTCCATGATAATTAATTTAATTAAAAATGGACTCACTAAATAATAATAATAATAATATGTAAAACTTTCCGAAATATCGAATAATAATTAAACATTAATATTATAAAGTAGACACGGGAAATAATATTTATTTCCTGCTCTTCTCGCAATACCATATTTTTATTGACCACTGGTAGAATATTTTATTTATTATTATTATTATTTATTTTTTTTTTTACTATTATTATACAAAATATTATAATAGAATGCATGTTACTCGTATATGATGTATTATAGATAATAATATAATTGTGTTTAGTAACAAAACCAAGATAATAAAGTCGTTACGGTGAATATTTTACAACCTGACTTCCGCTTCCGGTATTAGTTGGCCCTTCATCAATGATGGAAGAACTTCCTGGCGCTAATGAGGCAGTGGCCAACAACGTAGTCTCGGCCAGTTTTCTTCTGGTCTGGGCAACGTTTTCAATTATTATACCCGGTTTCATGTCTCTGTTCAACTGAGGTCTTCTCGCCGCTTTTGCTTTTTTCGCTCTGAGGTTTAAAGCCTGTAATAACAATAACGAATATATAAATTATATAATTAATAATAATAAATTATACAATTTATACAAATAAAATCACGAAATGAAATAATTTTTCAGATATTACACCTCCATTGGATAATAACGTAATATTAAATTAATTATTAATATTAATATTGTCCAATTTGTCATTTTTGTTATTTATGAACACAGGACGACCAAGACAAATTATAAATTTTGATTTCAAAAATTTATTTAAAAACCGTACAGTAATAATAATGTGCCTATAATAATGATCACTACAAAATAATTAACAATATTAACTCGTGTTAACACGATTTGAACAAATCGAGTAGTATTGAAAATCGGCGTTTATAAAATTAACAATGATATCAATAGGTATTATAATAAATTATTATTATATTATTGTTTAAAGAATCGTTCGGAAAATTATTGATGATCAACATTATTTCATTTATCCCCCCGTGACAATATATTATTATAATATTAATGGTCAGTTCGATATTCGTTAAACGCGAATTTTACAACTATTTATGATCCCGCGCGATATAAATTAAAATAATATTAATGGAAATTGTCGAAATTATTATACGTGTGCATGAACGTGTCAGAGTAAAACCTAAAATATGAGTATTTTGTGATAATTGTATTTTGTTCCGTTGAAATATCGTGTATACATTAGTATTATTATTATTATTATTATTATTATTATTATTATTATTATTATTATT
>JAIUCT010000043.1:590348-606992 GCA_021307375.1 Tetraneura akinire
TTATTATTATTATTATTATTATTATTATGATATCCAGATAATATATATATTTTTTTATATAATATATAATAATATTAGATATCCACCGTCCGAGCTTCGGCGTTAGATATATCGTAATATTATTCGAACCGTATAATAATAATAATTTATACCCTATACACGCTGCGGACGTTCACGGTCACCGATCCGAACCTTTTAGACACAAACTAATCGGAATGATACGCATTAACACACTCCGCGTGTTTGCTTCTCACCGTGAACACAATACGGATACCGCTGTTGTAGGTACACCTATAACCATGATACTGGTACACGCGTGTTTCTCCGAAGACTTAATTAGGTCACACACGCGTGCGCGTTTACTTGTGTTATACGTTTGTACGGTTGAAAACCGCCTTTTCCGGAGTCGCGTACCTGTACAAGAGTGAGATAGAAGGAGAGAGAGTCAGAGAGAGAGTGAGAGAGATGGTGAAATGGTGTTTCGTCTGGATAGCGGTAGAAACGATTATTTAATTAAGTACGAACCGAAAACCTAACCTTAAAAAGAAAAAAAAAAGAATATTAAAGCAAAAAACGTTTTTGACCCGTATAAATAAACGCGGCAACGGGGAAAACTCGCAAACGTGTCGTTAACGTTATACGCGGTGCGGCAAACCCCGAGAGACGTCGCGCGAATAAATTCCGAATTTGTTATAATAATACAACGCACTGCGGTGTGTTATAATTCGTTACGCGAGTGTTATGCGACAATTATTTCCATACGGACTCGGTTAAAACGAATAATATTAAAAATATATAAAATAATATACAATATAATGCAATGTTATACTAATAATTATTGACACGACTGTCGGACCGCATTTCACCAAAAAAAAAAAAAAAAAAACGATTTTGATTTTACTATCGTCTCCTCCGTTTTAGTACATCCTGTATAATTCTATGCGGTATACCGCGCGGTATAAAAGTACGGTTACGTGCGGTTTCTTTGATAATAATTATACGAGCTGATGGACGCGTGACGAGAAACTCCGAGTCTTGTAAATTTATAATAAATCTAGCGACGTCTTAGTCTATGTTATTATTATTGTCGTCATATAAGTTCTTTTCGGCACATCGAACCACGCGGCGATGGTCGAAACGTCGCCGTTATGATTTGATAATATTGTTATCAAACGCGTCCTAAAAACGAGGTCGTAGATAATAATACGCGTATTATAGTGCGAAAATTTATTTTGAACTAGACTGGCTTTCTGCGATTCGCGATTATTATCGTTCATATTAAAATATAATAAACAATAAAGAATATATCGTCGAAATATTTTTTATCTCGCTTTGAAAATATTATCAATAACTGAGTACCAAATACACAAAATATTATATTAATATACTCGTATAAATAATTTTGTACAAACATTTCTTATAGATAATTTCTGTTAGGTAATTTAAAATGATTATTTACATTATAACACTTGTTTATTTTTTTTATTTATTTTTTTTTTTTTATCTTATCTTAAACAAACATTATTTGAATTTATCAAACGAGAGAGTCTTTGAGACTATACAATATTATAATAATATATTTCATAACTGACAATGTAAATTATGTAATACTTCTTACTCTATTATAGTTTATATTATTTTGCTCGAAAATTTAGTTTAAAAAGCAAATGTGTCTCGACACGTTGCATAAGAATGCATCTAAAATTATATTATCACATTTATCACTATGCAAGCAGTTTGTGTAGAAAAAACATGACATTAAACCTCTCCTAATATTGTTATCTCGATGACTAAATTTATAATTTTTATGACAATAATCGTAACGTTTTAAAAATATTAGAATATGTATCCTTACTATACGGTATGTTTTAAACCATGTCTTTCAAACACTTAAAATCGTTATTAAAGAAATAACAAAAATATAAAAAATATAATATAAAATATGGGTTTAATGAAATGAAGAGATAGAGATACAATGTTATCATTGCTTAAATTGATAATATTTTAATTTTTACCCGTATATATTTAATATAATATAGGTACATTAGTAAATTAGATAGTGTTTTAAAAAATATTATTTTCGTGATAGAGAAAAATACCTTTAAAAACTTTATATTGTAACTGCGATGTTTTACAATTTTAAACTTTGCCAATGGAACATTTTTGTAATTACGTTATGTTTGCCTTTCAACTTTTATCTTATTCCTCATGGGTCAATGTTATTTCGAACAAGTTTCGTTATACATTATTCCGGAATACATGAATATTATTTCTCGTATTATAATTTTGTACAAGTTAAATTTATGTTTTAAAAATAACGAGAAATGCCCCGTAAAAACTCTGTTCGTTGTAAAAATAACTTCATGAAATTATTAATTAAAAAAAAAAAATATATATATATTTATATAATAAAATATATATACTTTAATAAATAACGTATTTTAGAAATCGAGTCACAAACATTGATTAAATCAAAATATATATTTAGAAAAATAAATATTATTTTACGTTTTGATATAAAATATAGGAATGAAAAAAAAAAAAAAATAAATATTATAACGTGCAAACGAAATGTCAATTAAATAATAATAATATTTTGAATAAATTACTTTTCATTTTTATCGGTATAATAATATAATGTAATCAATTTTCTCGACGACGTTTCATAATAACTTCCGCACGGTTTGTTAATCGGAAGCTTTTTAAATCTCTAAATAAATAATATACGTACGGACATAAAGAGAGAATTGTAGTATAATATGAGACAATATTGTACGGTATATACAGGATGTTTATTCTAAATCCATTCTATGCATTTTTCAAAATATAAGACGTCATTATGTAAAAAAATTAAAAATAATTAATATCAGATTTTAAGAACCAGAAATTTCCATAAAAAAAATATATTTTTTTACGAAGTTACTATTTAAAAAACATCATGAAATTTTATTTGTAACGAAACGTGTAACGCATAATATACTTATCACTATGTTTTCTTACAAAAAAAAAAAAAAAAAAATTACTTTTATTTTGTTTATAAGTTTATACGACGGATCGTGATAAAAAGAAATATCATCCTGTATATAATGAGGCGTAAGAAAATAATAGTTCACATTAACGTACGAGATTGAAGGAAAACGTCGAGTCGCGGGTTTTATCATGATACGCCTACCCGTGTTAAAATTATCGCGTTACGTTATCACTTTCTTGTTTCGCCCGTGAAGAATTATTCGTAAATACGCGCGTCATTATTATAAATCGGTTTACACAACGTTTTGTCGACGCGTACGAATATACTTGTATTATTATTATTATTCACGGGGATATATTTATAAAATAGAAAAACGCAAGCGGTTTTTTTTTCGATAAGAAATAGCGTAGGATTGATATCGGGTTACAAAAAGCTCATGAATGCATAATGCGGACCAGACGGCACGGGTGTAAAACGTATAAAACGTAAAAAAAAAGAAAACAACTCGGATCGACTCGTCCTCGAGGGCCGTTATCGTATGTTTGATAAAAACGAGACGAAACAAAACGAAACAAAACAGAACGCTCGCGTGAAATTGTCCAAAAACTTTTCGACACTTTGTCATCTTAACGGTGTGAAAACTTATTCTTCGAATTCGTTCCGCCGTTGAAATTATTGTGGGTTTAATTAATCATTGTTGTATTGTCGCGTGTCGTACAGTAGTTATTATCATTTCGTCTTCGTTTTACTAATCCACAAATCGATTATGTTCGATTACATTGCGTTATTTTCCACAATACGTTCGGGTCATTAAAAAAAATATTCCGAGGAATTCCTTTTATATAACCGTAACCGAACGAACGACGAACTTCATTTATACATTTAAAGTAACGTAAAAAAAAAAAAAAAAAATGAAAAAAAATATGAATTAATTAACTAGCACAAATTTTTTTCTGTCACGTTTTATCTACGGTATAATTATAATTTATTAGACTATATATATATAGGTATATAGGTTATTACCGAAGAACAAACGAGACTTAACAAGAGAAAATACAAGATAATATGAATTATGGAAAAAGTTTATCTATCTAAGCGCAACGTTGTTGGTAATAACTAATAAGTAAGTCCTAGTATAGATAGGTATTTATTTTAATTAATTCGTTCAAGCCAATACAACGGTTAGGTTATACCTACCTCATATTATTATTATTATTATCATTAAAATGTACTTTTAGAACATCCGAAACAAGGTACGTATATAGTCCGTATAATATAATTAATTCTGAAATCGACTTAATTAAATTAGAACTGTTTGTACACCGTCCAAAAGGATTGCTCGGACGATGGCTTGAACTTTAAGAAGCCAGAGTGTACAATAACAACACGGGAAAACGGCATTTCATCTGGTCAATAGCCAATTGACCGTCATCGTCGTAACTATTATAGTCGTAAAAGATTTGGAACGCACCGACGAATTCTCGAGAACGAACCGTTTGGATAAGTAATATTGTGAAAACAAACAAAATTTAAAAAAAAAAAAAACAACACATCTATATAATATCGTGTAAATAATATTACAGACAATGCACGAGAGAATTATTTCAAATATTCTTATCATTTTATATGATAATATACAGAGCGAAAATTAATATATTTATTAAAAGTGTACCTACTTATTATAATAATACCTACTGTATTATGAGTTTTTTCGCGATCAAAATATTTCTATTAATTTAATTATTATCATAATATTTAATAATACAGCGTTATTTTGGTATAAAATAATATTATGATAATCTTACTATCGTTACTATTATTTCGTAGATATTGTATTAATGTTTTTGTTCTGCAATAAATATTATATTCGATAATAATTTACAAATAATTTTATTATCGATTAAACGGCGGATAACGAAAAATAGATAAAAATACCAACACGAAATTTTCTACTATTTTCGTACTTGTTTAATACGTACCACGTGTCGATAAGAAATCTAATATTGAATAATTAAAACTTTTGTCCTTGTAAAAAAGTAAGGTAACCTCCTCGGATATTTGCATGTATAATGTATTATGTGATAATATGACGTTTCTTCGAATTTGAATTGTGTTTGGAATAATCAACTAAGTATGAAATATGTAGAAGCACTATACGCATATTAGGTAGGTACATAGAAATGTTTAATTCTGAGAACTTGTCGCTTATTCAAACCACTTTTGGGTCCTCGCACTCGTTACGTTAATTATGAAACAATTAGTTTTTAATTAAATCCCGTAATACTATAAATATATTAATTGGATCATTTGTAAGTTTAATTTCTTCAAAATAAGGCAAATGTCGTTGGGTTATGGTATGGAACAATATTTTTATTTCTTATTATCGTGAAATGTTAAATCCAAATTCACACGCACTTGATAAACTCAACGCACTTGATATTTGATTCATATTATAATATTTGATTTTCATCACCGTTTAAAGAAATTTAATTAATAATATTTTTATGCAATTAATTTTTTCAAAAATTTCCATCGTGAAAGACGAGGAGCGTAATTATATTATTCTAAATTGTACGATTATCTAGTTTATATTTTATTGTAATATTATTAAATTAAATATAGATTTATTGATAATATTGAAAATTGATAATAATTATGAAAAGATTGTTTGTTAATAAAATATAAATAAATATAAATCCGTGAAAAATGAAAATATTAATTTGTTAAGTAACCACAGATTTATTTATCCGCTCGTAAAGGAAGATTTCCTATACTCGTGTTTATTTATAGTTTATAACGATCGTTTTATATTTATTTTGGTAACAACCCTCAAATTCGTAATTTTCTACTACGGTCTAAATTCAATATTAAAAAATACGATAATGCTAGTTATAGTGTAAAAAAAAAAAAATAATAAAATTTGATTTTTGGTGTAAATATTGAAACATTACATAATATTATTACGTTTTTGGTAGGACGAGGATTCTATTTTATATGAGATTTATACAATCTGCACACACATATCGCGCAATAAGTACAAATAACGATAAAAGATAATTCAAAATTATATAATCGAAAAAGCAATAAAATAGATTTTTCGTGCATTTATAATTAGTTATTTCAAAAAATAATATTTATAAACGTGATTGATTTCGTATCGTCAAATCACGTTAGAAACGGTATATTGATACGTGTTATCAATATAATATAGTACCTGATAATAATCATCATATACAAAAATTAAATAACTCGATTAAAACATGAGCGTTAACCACGAAAAGTGACACACCGTATAATAATGGGGTGTATGTTTTTTTTTCACAATTCAACGCGTTTTTCATTTTAGTAAAAACGCAATCTCATATACGATGTTGCGTTGGCGATTAGCATCAGTACAACGCGTAAACGTTAAAAACTGAACAATGACTTTTTATTACGTTATTCGAGCTCAAAACGAACGCCAGATATTATTTGAAAATATTAATATTAAAGTTATGTCGTTATAGTGATATATTATTATATATAAATCGTATATTATCGTAACGTTTTACGTTTCATTTTGACGAATGAAAATTGAAATTATCATACTACTATCAGGATATTATTGTCGTTTGTCAGAAATATTTTGTCGTCCGAAAGGAATAATAATCATTTCGATTGGCCGTTTATGACATTCGACTGTAAGATGATAAGACGTCTTTGTCGTAGAAAATTATTATCTCGGAATCTAAATTCGTCGGTTCGACTGTGCTTTGATCGTCCATTCAGTGCGATATATTTTGTTTTTATAATATTTATTACGCGTATAATATTTAAAAATCAAATACGAGTATCTGTCTGTATAATACCACGTTTTTGGCTTGTCGTTAATTTTTTTTCTGACTGTATTATTTGTAATGATTTGTAATCCTTTTGAATTACAAGAAAAATGAATTATTGATATTACGTCAAACACAACGAATAAAGTATATACGTAATGACACTGGAGGTATGCGTATTTAAATTCTAAGTAAAATCGAGATGATAACATAATAAAAGAATATTAAACAAATATGATAAGAAAAATTCAAGTGATGATAATATTTGTTATTAATTTTACGTATTTATTATAATATAAACACGTACATATTATTAATAAAATAATAAATAATGTAATATTCAAATTTAAAGACGGCGCGTTGTATAGGCAATATAGCTACGTAGCTGTTAAGAATTCGTTATATTAAACTAGTTTAAAATGTTTAAAAATAACGAACGTAATATTTTAATAATAATATTAATATGAAAAATCTTCGCTGCAATATTTCATACCGATATAACCCTCGAAGCGTATTGTGGCAACAGGGATGTTGTTTTTTTTCGTGCGTTACATTCGATGGATTCTTATAATATGCGCGAACAGTACGGCGCAATAAAACAATACGATAAACGGAGTATGTAAAATGTTTATTAATCAAACGTCGAAACGTATCCGGATTCTATGTATGATATTATACCGTGAGACGTAAAAACACAAAATATAAACAGTCTAATCAATCGAATTTATAGTGACAATAAAAAGAGAAACGTAATATTATAGTGAAATGTGATAATAAAATACTATACACAGGAAAGGTAGAAGTTCGATATTATAATATATCTAAACGACACGTGTCTATATTTATATTTTTTTTTTTTTATGTAAAATCAAACGTCGATTAAATAAATCAAATCAAATGTCTATAAAATAAATAAACAATGTGAAAAATAGAGTGTATAGTGTATACGAGAATAATTTGAAACGTATTTGATTAAAAATCGTACTGAACTCTGTCGCAGTTCTACCTATGATACGAAGACCATTCGGTAGATAGAAACATTTTTTTTTTTATTTAATTTTATATTTATAATATTGTACGATTTACATAGACGCGTAATCGGGGTGAAAGGGTTGAAAGGGCTTAGCGAATTAAAGCGAATTTCAGTCCCTCGAATTTTTGGTTACCTATACCAAATTATTTATAATTTTAGATAAACACTATATTATTATTATTATGTAATGAAGGATTTCTACGGCACAAGACTCAGAGGCGTCACCCAGGAATTTTTTAAGGGGGTCAAAAATCATATTAAACGTTATTAATCAAAATCCTTATATTACTCATGAAAAAAATATATAGACGCATATAATCTGTATTTAAAATAAATGTTAATTTTTATATTAGGTATAATTATTACTTCAATGGGGGGTCTGGACCAGAAATCCCTCTTGGGTACGCCCCTGGCACAAGTCATTTTTCACTTGTACAGTATTACGTCTATGGCATACAAGAATAATATTATGGAATTTTCAAAAATACAAAACAATAATGTGCTTACCTTGAATATGTTCCAATAGAGAAACACCATGATGATGCACGGTATGTAGAACGAGGACAGGGACGAGTAAATGATGAAATTCGAGTTGTAAAAAAGACAGAGGTCCGGGGTCCGGTCCGGCGTGTTGTTCAGCCCGAGCACAATGGGACTGCCAATTGCCGCGCTGATGGCCCACACCAGAACGATTGTCAGCCACACTCGTCGGTTGTTTTTGTGCTTTGCGTATTTTATTGGCTGCGTGACCGCAATGTACCTGCGAACAAACGCCACGCGTTACTTAACGATAAATTATTATTACAATAATAATAATAATAATAATAATAATAATAATAATAATAATAATAATAATAATAATAATAATAATAATAATAATAATAATAATAATAATAATAATAATTATTATTATTATTATAATAATATTGGTCGATTTAGCTCGAAGCGAGCACATCCGACCGGAATAATACGGCGCGTTTTGTTAGGGTTCGGAGGAAGAGGATCGCGTGGAAAACGATGACCCGGAAACAAAACTGCCGCCTATCGATACTTACGGTCAATAATGCGATATATTTCAATATATTAATAATATTATTATACTCGTTTTATCCGTGGCGGGGTTTTTTTTTTATCATCTAACGGTATTATAAAATAATAACCTCAAAAATAAAATATATAAATAAAATAACATTACTAATAATAATATTGAGTACCTGCAGTAATAACGATTACTTTTGTTTACAAACTTTTTAATGGTGATATCGACTGTCCCGAATTGTTGCGAGAAATCGGTCTTAAAGTACTTTCCTTTAATTTCAGACATAATCCCCCATTCGCCATTACTCAGTCAAAAAAAAAAAAAAAAAAATTATCTCATTAATTAGTCCGGTGTGTCGCCTACCAACCTCGTGCAATCGGTTAAAGAGCTAGAATCAGCTTTTTAAATTCTTGTACTGCAACCACCCGACTTAACGATACGCTTTATCACATAATAATATAATAACCTATAACTCGATTTGTTGTTAAATCGTGTGTCCAATATCGTATATAATAACATTGTAATATTATACGAACACGTATACGTATTTAATCCATCATGGCGTCGAATCGTATATTATTATATAATATAACTGTCCCGTGCAAGAGTAATGTCCAATATTATCATTACTAAAACGGTTATAATAATCGATTCGTATGTTTAACATTTATTATATTTCTGTACCGAAGACCGAACACCGGCTCACTACTATTATTATACGTTTCAAACGCATATAAGTCTGATTTTCCATTGGTCGATTTTTTCCACCGTCAGTTTCGTATTTTTAACTAAATAATATTTCGAACCTAAACACGTACCTATAGGTAATATTAATTCATCGATAATTCATAATATTCGTGTAAGTAAATATTTCTTAGCGAGGAATTATTTAATATCTTTGTAAAACAAACATCCTCAGATCGAACTATATTTCCACTATACAAACGGCGAATTCGTTTTATTGACGTTCTCCTTACGCGAATATTGTTACTGTAGTACCTATCGCATAACTTTGTGCCGAGACGTTTTGAGATTTTTGTAATCAGATAAAATCGTTCGCGGTATTATTTCATTTTTATGCATATAGCGTATAAATATAATAATTTTTATAAACGATATCGTATTATTTATATATTTCATTTTTTCCCAACTCAAAACTAAAATAAACGTAATAACTAAGATATATATTTTATAAAAAAAAAAGACGACCGCTTTACGTGTGTTTTCCAAAGAGTATACAAAGCATGATATTATGGTAACGTAAACAACTACGCGCACGTACGGTATAATATTCGTTTCATATGAAATTCATACACGTTTCGCAGGCAATACATTACTACATTATTATTATTATTATTATTATTATTATTATCATTTAAACTACTATTGTATTACTCGTTTATAATCATTATAATATTCACGTATTATTATTACGTAGGAAACGTATACAGAAATGCACTTTACGTTCAACGTGTAATCAAATAGCCCATTCGTGTATGCATAACCGTGACCGTGTCGAGGGGGTCGTTTTGGCAGTCCAATCCTCCCCGAATTGACTTCTTTTTTTTTTCAACTTAATTATCCTTTTTTACAGAATGTTAATAACAATAATAATTATAATATAAATTGTATTAATATTTCATATTAATTTAAATATTAAACGGTGACTAATATCGTATTGTGTACGTGCTTTTACTCTTATTGTTATTATACTTATCTAAGTTCGATATGGGTACGACCTTTTTTTTTTTTTTTTTTTTTTTTTAAGTTAAAATCATCCCCAAAATGAAATCCAGAACAAACCCCATTTGTATATAACAAACCGCGATGATATGGTATAAAACTCATTTTTCTGGACAGTAATCTTATTTATTAATATGAAAATAATCAATAAATAAACAAAAAATCCCCGACAGCACTACTAAGGACTCACAAATACAGTAACAGGTATTTAGTGATTATTCCCAGGAAAGTAATATTATAAATAACATCTGTATGCTTTTATAATAATATATAAGAAAGAAAAAAAGAAAATTTTGTTTCAATTATATTTATATTACGTTTATTTACAATTAAAACATTATTATTATATTTATTGAATAATATTTTACGATATTTCAATATTTTTACAATAATTTGTAAGACATTCCGCCACGTTTGCCATATTGTTGAGAGTTATGTCTCACCAACACTACGTAATCATTATAATACTGGTTCACTTAATTTTTCTTCGTGGATATCACTTTGTTATTTTGACTGTTGTGAAATTAATTAAATTTAAATTTTCTTTTTCCATTTTGTATAGTCGAGAAGTTGTATACTTTTATAAAAGTTTCTACGTGTTAGACGAATAATAACGGATCAATATGCCTTCGTCTTGACTAAACTTTTATAAAAACACATTACTAGGAATAACTTATGGAAAATGAAAATGAAAATGTAAAAATGCAAAAATCAAATTTTAACAAACCGACTTCCATTTGTCGTTCTCTCGAATAATCAAAAATTATTACAGAGACGAAACGAATGAAAAAATTATGTAAACCAGTATAATACTCGTATATGGTACGAATCGAGCATCGCGAAACGTGACCAATGTATGGACCGTTAGGAGAACAGCGGCGAAATGTACTTACTATAATTAATATAAATATTATTAAAATCGCTTTAAAATTGTATGAATATTTTTTAAAGTTAAAAATTAATGATCTGTCTTAAAATTACGGTTCGGAACGCGTCTTACACGCGTCTACCGAAAAGCGGTAATGGTAGACTTGACGGTCAATAATTTTATCATCATCATACGATTCAACCTTTCGCTCTCCGTTCGATTCGCTTCGCGGTTTATGCACGACGTCGACTTGGCGGCCATCGGGGTCTTCGTGTGGCTCGGTGGATTCAAGTTTTCGTCGTAAGTGTTTATGATGCGTTTTTGAATGCCGTTTCTCCGTTGTATAGCCAAATCCCTTCTCTCCTTCGGACTCATCGGCACGTCCTCGGATTTTTTACACGTCCTGTATACTTTTGGAAATGGCGGCAACACGGTGGACGTGTCAAAGGGTTTACGGTTCAAAACCGAGGGCGACAATTTCGATTTTGCTTCCCGTTTGACGCTCGAATTTTTGTCACAAGTGTTGACGTCGCGTCGTTTTAAAACGCCCCTTTTCTCTTTCTGAGTGGTTGGTATATCCACGGGTTCTCTACACGTTTTGTATACTTTGGGCAATGGCGGCAACACGGTGGAGTTGTCAAAGGGCTTACGGTCCATAATCGTGGACGACACTTTGGATTTTTCATCTCGTTTTCCGTGCGCATTTTGAACAGAGACCTTTTTCCCCTTTACGGCTTGCGGTTTTACCGCATTTTTCTCTAACGCACTGGTCTGCACTTTACATTTTTTAGATTTCTTTGATTTTGCGACCGGCGTTTTCACTGAAACACATTCAGCGGTAGCAGTCTTCTGTTTCGAAACGCATTTGCGTCCTTTAACGGTCTTTGCGTTTTTGTCGTGCATTATACCGATTTCGTAAGATTATTAATAATAATAATGTAGTAAATCACTCGCTCAAGAATTCACTGTCTAATATCGTCCTCAACGAATGTTATCGATAATATAATTATTGACACTCTCACAATTCTCGTTGTCTAGTAAATATGGAAATTAATATTTAAAATTACCCGGGTGATAAAACAATATCATATTGTATTTTTATGCTATTATAATATATTTATATTAGTTTTATCGTATTCGTATAATCAAAAAAAATAAATAAATAAATAAATAATTAAATATTTTACTGATTTTGTGATAATTATTAAATTACCTGCTCTCACTAACATAAAAAAATTGTTTAAAACACGTTACGTAGTATTATTTTATAGTCGTTCTAAAATTTTTTCACGTAAATAAATCATTTTGACATTATCACTCTAGAACATTTATTAATTTTTTAATTTATTCGTCCTTTTAAATTTTGAGCGAAGCGAAAAATGTATTTTATATATGAATTGTTAGTTTACCTTATTAAAATCCTAGTTCAATTTTCTATCAATATTTTTCTTAACTGATAGCTATATATAATATTGTAATTACACGTTGTTTTCTTGATAAGAAGAATCGTTATTTGGGAAATAAATAATATTCTCACGTGAATACAATTTTTCCATGCATACTTTTCGTAAAACGTATACTCGTATTATTTATCTAACACTTATACGAACACAATTGGAATTGGATATATTAGAATGTTGGTGAAATTTTTGATTTTGATTTCATATTCACGTTTTCACGACAATTCGACAAAACAATTTATTTTTCACGTTTTGTAATAATTTATTATTACCTACTTAAAGATATTCAGAAATTATTATTATTCGTCAAACACGGTAGACGTGATGGAAATTGTTTTAACAGTCAAATCTGTACGTTTTACGTCAAACTACGAGTCAGTTTTTGACCTGATTTTCGAGTATTTCGTGGTATATTATTTGCATATTAGGCATTATCGCTTATTATATTATCCTTGTCATTAGTAGTCGGATGAAAAAAAGCGTATTGAACCAAGGTAGGTATTCAAAAGGAATTAAAATATACCAATGACAATAATATATTAAAATCTATAGTCGTCTAATTAATATGGAAATCAATAATTAAATTTATAATTGTGTCAGAATAAAAATATAATATATAGATACCATTAAAGATTAAACTAAACGTGATTATAAACTGAAAATTGTTTTTGGCAGATATTGTAAAAATAATGTTATTTTGAGTGGTTTTGGTGCATCGTTCACTATATTGAATTATGGGATAAATTTAATTGATAAGCTTATTTCTTTTTTTTTTTTTTTTACTATGCCTAATAAAATATTAATATATAATAATGTACTTATTATTTTTTGTTCTGAAAAATCTACTATAATATATTCTTATTATCAGGCTCGATGTCGACATGAATTATGTAATTGAGAAAATTTACTATCGTCTATTTTACAAATTTGTTGAGAGTTCCAAATTATAGCTAACTTTATTAAAAAAAAAAAATCCTTTTATAGGTTTATATTAAATTTAAAATTTTCAGCAGACATAACATTAAGAATAATTATATAAATGTATAAATACGTTATATTCTATTATTTTAAAAAAAAAAGTAAGAAAAATACAAAAATTCTATAAATTCCATCGTATAAATAATATAATAATAATATAATGGTAAAAATTAAAAAATCGAACGTATCGTATTGAAAACAAAGTACGTAAAACATACAATTATGGTAAATTGCCAAAACTATATGAAAACTGCTATATTATTATAATTAACATAAATATTTATATTACACCATTGAAAAGCATCAGAGTTTATTGACGATTATCGTTCGCTTAAAATTGAATTGCAAAATAAAAACTGTTTGTTCAATCCGAAAATTATTATTATTATTATTATTATTACCAATATCGTATGAAAATACCAGTTAAAACGATAGGTATTTATATATTTGTATTTTCTAGTGTATTTTACAGCAATATATTGTAGTACTTTCACCAAACATCGGTAAAAATATTATTGTTTACTGTTTAAATAAATATATTTTATTTTTATCACAGAATGTGTTAAAAAAATATGACCCCTATTTTTAATATCCACAAAATATCGTTGAAAAAATGAATTAATATAATTTATGTTTAGAAAGATGAAATGTATCTAATATCTTTATAAAATCTCTATATATTATTATTATTATTATTATTATTATTATTTTGAACTATACGAGAAATCTCACGTATTTGTTCAGTTTTAATAACGTAAATTGGAAAATCCCTAAAATACAACATTCCTCATCCTTTGGCTGAAGTCCTCTGTACGTGTTTATTGACTGCTGAAAGTTATAAATTCTATTATTATTTTAATAATGACTGGATAGATCCATTTTATTATTAATATATAAAATTTAATAATATTATTCGATTATTTTGAAAATAATTCTTCGTGAATAGAGTAAATCGAAGAGAGAATCGAAGATGTAAGAAATGTAGAAAAGTAGAAAAACCGCACACACACACACACAACATAAAAAGTCATAATAAAACTTTCCACGGGGTGTAATTTTTTTTTTCATGTATGACAATGGAGTATACGTAATATAATAACTGTGATGAAATATAGTAATATCGTAGAAAAATGTGTTTTTTTATTTTTTTATTATTAAACTTTAATACATAGGCGTTTGTATAAAAATGTTTATATTTAATCATAATTCATTATTTAAATAGCAATACGTTCTAGGAAAACGTTTTCTTTCATCTGAAAGTCTTTCCAAGAACGTGTTTTTATTTTTATTTTCACGCCATAAGGAAGTTTCATAACGCATAATAACTTTGATTCTGGATAACTGTGTCGGAATAATAAAAAATTAAAAACCTTACATCGCTGGATATTATATTATAAATACGTATAAAATGTTATGATCATAAAATGTTATAATTATTTGGAACTTCGATAAAATTGAAAATTTAATTTTCAACCTCTCGAATTACAAATAATAAACTTACATCAACTTCCGTTTGTGTACGTTTAACAGGAAATTTAACCGAAATTCAAATAATAATCAGTTATGTATTTTTTAATTATTCTACGCGTTCTTCGCTTTTTATCTGTGTATAATTTATATAAAGATATTTAGTTTCGCTCGGATTTATCAAAACATTATTAAACTAATATTAAAATTTTAAAGTTTTTTTTTTTTTAAATATAAAAATAACGTGTGCGTCGGACACTCGTAAAAAAAAAAATATTATAAAGTATAAACTCTAAACATAAACCAAAAATTAAATTAAATCGAAAATAAAAAAACGAAATAAATACAAATTATAATAATATTATGCGTATGCACAACACGCGCGCTATTTTCGTTTTCAGTATTATTTCTTTGATTTTTCGACGATATTATAAGCGATTTCGCAGCAAACGCGAAACACGTCGATATTGCCTGTTATCGTTTAACATCGACCGGTAATCGAATTTGCCGTATAGCAACTATTTAAATTACTCGACGGAAAAAGTTCAAAAACATTATTAGTCAATCGTCGCCCGAGGCGAAATCGACTTGCGGATTATAGCGAGAAAAATAAACAGAAGACAATTCAAACGAACTATACACACGTATGCAAACTGTCCTGTTATACAGAATCGAAGGAAAAATAATTATTGCGCGGAATAAAAAAATAATAACAAGATTCGATTATTATAAAAAAGTCGAGACGTAATTATTATTATTTTGATTCGAATACGTTATCACGTGATGATAACGGGACGAAACGATTATAATAAAATTCCACGTCTCGATTTATATTACATAGTATTTTTTTTAATTTTTTTTTTTTTTTGTCTTATATCGTCGTCTGGGGCGGGGTTCGTCCTGCCAAAAATCAACCCGTTTGTTAAATATATGTTACATCCGTATCATTATTATTATTATTATTATTATTATTATTATTATTATTTGAAGAATAATGGAGAAGCCAACTTGTTTTTCGGATAAAATATATAATTATTATTAAAATAATAATGTTACATTCAGGTGTACAAAAATAATATATAATATTACGAATTCAGAATAACTAATATATTATTATAATATTATGCGTGCGCGCGTGTTTACAAAATTATACGACGAGAAAGTGAATATTAATCATTTTGCAAAGTGACATTTTTAATATTTAATAATGCGCCCGCGAATATTATTATTATTATTATTATTATTATTATTATTATTATTATTATTA